>JAQQSW010012271.1:0-12563 GCA_028646575.1 Pseudocheirus occidentalis | reverse complement strand
CATTCCCAAATTGGATCACAAGGAGTCAGACACAAATGAACAGCAAAACCACCTTAATAACTAAAGCTAGTCAAAAGTAGATTAAGCTGCTCTTTGTGGTGGCAAAAAACTGGAAATGAAGGGGATGCCCATCAATTGGGGAGTGGCTAAACAAGTTGTGGTATATGAATGTAATGGAATACTATTGTGCTATAAGAAATGGGGAGAAGACAGTCTTCATATTTACCTGGAGAGGCTTATACAAATTAATGCTAAGTGAGAAGAGCAGAACTAGGAAAAAATTATACACAATCACAGACACTGTATGTGTGATGACCAGCTTTGATAAACTGGACTCTTCTCAGTAACGCAGTTATAAGACAACTCTAAAAGACTCAGGATGGAAGGAGATGTCTACATTCAGAGAAAGATCTAGAAAGAACAGAGTTTAAATGGAGACTGAAGCAATCTACATGCTAGTATTCTTTTCCATGTTTGGTTTTGTTTCTTTTTTCCCCTTGTTCATTCCAACTGTTACAATCTTTCTTTATAACCAGACTACCATCCAATATGAAAGTATTTGCAGAGCCTATACTTGATTACATGCCACCATGGGGGAGGGGCGGGGAGAGGGAAGGGAGAAAATTTGAAACTCAAGGAATTGTGGAACTGAATCTTGTAAATTAAAAATAAACAAATCAATTTTTAAAAAATGAAAAATAAATAAATAAATGAAACATATTTTTTTTAAAAAGTCCTCTGGGCCCACAGGGAAAAAGTCAAGCCTTGGCCCTTCCAGAAAAAAGAAAAAAAAAGTAGATTGAGCTGTCTTGGATGGTAGTAGATTCCCTGTTACTTAAAGTCTTTATACAAAGATTGATGACCATTTGTAAGGTATATGGTAGAGAGGACCCCCTTTTAAAGTATGGGCTGGATGAGTCCCTCCTACTCTGAAATTCTCTGATTTTTTGATTAGATTATCAAATCAATTCATTTTCCAAAGAACAGATCTACTTGTCCCAATCCCTCAGGGAAGTATTCTTTTCTTTGATTTTATTTTACCAGCTCTGAGCCAAAATGAGAGGCTACCTCGTGAAAGGTCCTTTCCTAAACCTGACTTCCATGATCGTTGGTTCTCCTGACTGAATTGGCTTTGACATGTGGACCTAGAAAAGTTAAACATTGTTTTTGCTGCTATTTTCCTTGCTTTGTGAACCCCCCTCCCCCCATAAATCCAGCAGACTGTCCTCAACATAGTATACTTAGGATCAAGGGGATATTTGAAAGGCTGCCATACTGGGAACAGAACTACAGATATTTAGCCTCAAGAAAAGAAGACTTTATCATGATGAGAAGACTTATGAAGATACAAGTATCTGACAAGATGTCACATGAAAGAAGGATTTATCCTCGTTCTGCTAAAAAGCAAAACTAGAAATACTAGATGGAAGTCATGAGAATGCCAACTTAGATGCAGTTTTAGGAAGTTATGATGAGAGCTGTCCAGCATCACTGGAGATGTTTGCTAAGTAGAGACCAGACCATTGCCTGCCAGAAATGTTACTGAGGAGAGGATGAATTTGATCACAGAATGTAATAACTGGAAGACATCCTACAGATCATCTAAATCAACAGTTCTCAAACTGTGGGTCACAACCACTTTGGGGATCAAACGACCCTTTCACAGGAGTCACAGAGGTCGCCCAAGACCATTGGAAAACACATATTTCCAATGGTCTTAGGAACCAAGACACTGCTCTTCTATCCATCTCCATGCAGATCCACCCACATGGAGATACACCCACATACGAGTATTATAGGGTCACAGCATTAGGAAGGTTGAGAACCACTGATTTAAATAAACCCCTCTTTTTACAGAGGAGAAAACTGAGGCCCAGAGAGGGGGAAGTGATTTGCCCAAGGTGCCACCCACAGCAAGCAACTGTAGCACCATAACTGGAGCCCAGGTCTCTAGATTCTCAAGTAAAGCAAAGCTTTTTCTACTATATGAGGAACCATAGCATATAACACGACTAAACCATCCAAACACTGCATATTCTTTCCAGATCATGGCATGACAAATATTGGTTGAAGGATTTGGTGATGCTTAGCTTAGTGAAAATAAGACTTGGGTGAGAGAGAACACAGGTTCATAAATCTAGTGGAAGAAATTGTCCAAGAGACCATTTGTCCTGATGTCTTTGTTTTATTTTTTTAATTTTCAAAAAATTCTGAACTTTAGAAGCACCAAATAAAATAGGCATTTCCATGTAAGTTTCAAAATTGTCCTGCTAAGCGCACTTTTTTCTGATTTCCCATGTATTTGGGGGGAATAGGGGAAGGCAATCAGGGTTAAATGACTCGCCCAGGATCACACAGATAATAAATGTCTAAGACTGGATTTGAACTCAGGTCTTTCTGACTCTATCCACTGCACCACCTGGCTACTGCATTTTCTCTGGATTTTTTAAATATGCTTCAGTGACCCTCTTTTCTTTCTTCTGCTACCCTGTCTTCCTCCCTATCTCCTCAAAATATTGAGGGTAAAAAGAAAAGCCCCTATAACAATTATGCATTATTATATTAAACCAATTTCCATATTGCCTGCGTCTGCAAATCTTGTGTCTTGTTCTGCATCTTTAGTCCATCTCCTCTTTGTCAAGATAGTATTTGTAAAGCTCTTAGCCCAGCACCTGGCACACAGTAGTCGCTATATAAAGGTTAGCTAGCACAACCATCCTCCATCTTCAGTCTTCTGGAATCTCTTTTGGTCATGACACTGATCAGAGTTCTCATTTTCAAAGTTTTTTTTTTATATTGTTATTATTGTAGAAACTGTTCTAGTTCTGATCACTTCACTGTGCAGCAGTTCCTACAGCCTGCCACCTCATTTTAGAAATGAGGAAACTTCCAGAAAGTTTCAGAAAGGTTGGGTGATTTGCCCAAAGGCACCCAGGCAGAAAGCATCAAAGGGTGAAATTTGAACAGGTAAGTTCTCAGACTCTTTCCATTCTATTACCCTGCCTCTCCCTAATATCTGAGGAGCTATGGCATGAAGGAGAGATTAAACCTGTTCTTTTCGGTCCTGAAGGACAGGAGAAAATAGATGTTTGTTGGTTTTAGTTGGTTTTAGGCTTGATGTAAGGAAGTACTTCCAATCAAAAGTCAAATGCGAGGTAGTGAGTTCCCTATCATTAGAGATATTCAAGCAGAGTCTGAGTGACCGTAGAGGTTCCCTAGAGAGGGTTCTTGTTCAAAGTCAAGCATAAGTAGATGAGCTCTGAGGTCCCTATCAACTCTATCAGTCTGTAATTTTGCCTTTGACGTGAGCCTAAACAGGCCATTACTACCAACAAAACAACCTCCCACCTGCTTTCAGTTTCAGGGCAACCAAAGCAATGTGGGGACTACAGGCCCTGTCTGCTCCTGTATGACACTTCTCTATGTCACTACCAGGCAGATCTGAGACTTGGGGGGAAGGAGGAGAGGAGGTGGCAATATTGTTGTTTTTCAAAGCCAGGATGAAGAATGTGCTGAGCTGTCTCCTGCTGCAACCTGAGCTGTTTCCATTTCTATGGCTGAAGCATTTGATCACAGTCCTAAAAGAAAAGAGAGTTCTTTGTTTTGCCTTCATTTATTTATACAGCTCCAACTAAAAGGGACCAAGTATTCATAAAGGGCACAGGACAGAGAGGAGAGAAAGAGGTAGAGAGATGTCTGGGGAGGTTTAATGATGCACTCTCCCTAAGACCAGATGAGGAGCAGCCTCATTATACCTGAAGTGTAACAGAAGAAGGCCCATCTCCTAGGAGAGGATGGAGAAGGATCTGGATGTGACTCTCAGTTTCAATATTGACCTCAGACTTCATTTTCTTCATCTGAAAATGGGGAAAGTGATATCTCCATGATAGCCCTCACAAACATTCTCATAAGAGAAAACCTAAAAGTTGTGATGTATAAAAAGTTTAAGAAACATAATTTCTTGGTAATTAACCATTTTATTAATCATGCTACCATATAAGTAATAAAAGGGGTCAGTGATATGCTCAGATGCCAAAGTCACTCAATGCTTATGTGCCCTTGGAAGAGTGTTTGTTCCTGAGGGTGACAATCAACTCTGATTGGTTAAATAGGAGGGAGAACCAGAGAGAGACAGACAGACAGACAGACAGACAGAGACAGAGAGACACAGAGAGAGAGACAGAGAGAGAAAGAGAGGGGGGGAGAATATTATAACTAGAAGATGAACTTTTCTACTGAGGGACTGGGGGAATATGGCTTTGATCCTGGCATTTACTTCCAAACCCTGCTTCTCAGCTGTGGGCAATCTAATCAAAGAATTTACTCCCAGTCAGACCTGAGTAGAACACAATGTACTTTCCCCCAACTCCGTAGGGTCTAAACAAGATTGAGGAGAAAGCTAATCCAATCTCATGATTAGGGCTGTCTTTCAGATGTTGGTTCAGCCTAGCAGAGAATAAGGTTTCAGAATATTAACAATTAGTTACTTAATAACCATTTCCCTCAAAGTACTATAAAAATGTAAGTGCTTGTTAATACTCCACTGAAGAAAGCAATAGTACTAACCCTAATAATAATGATGATGAAATGTATACAGTGCTTTAATATGTAATCTCCTTTTGTGTATTGTCTTCCCCTGTTAGATTAGAAACTCCTTGAAGACAGGGGGACTGGTAGGTTATTTATTTATTTTTTGTATTTATGTACTCCTGGCTTTGCAGGGTTCCTGGCACACAGTAGGTACTTAATAAATGTTTATTGTCTGACTGCTCCGTGCATACATCATCTCATTTGAGCTTCACAGCAGCCCTGAAAGGAGGGTACAAGAGGTGAGGAAGCAGAGGCATGGAGATTTTCAGTCACTGTAACAACAATGTTAACTTAGAACCAAAGGGCTTCATATCTGGAGGCAACGAGACTATGACCCTCAGGATTAAGGAATCTCTGGCTTTAAAATGTGGTTAAGAGGAATGGAAGTGTCACTCTGGACCACACTGCCTTTAAAACCTCTTCCTGTTTTGTTTTGTTTTTAAACCTCGGAGCTAAAGACAAGTACAATATTCTGTTCTGTTTTAAAAGACTGCCAGTCTGTAGCACACCCATGGTGCTTCCCTGGCCTTAAATGCCCTCATCTCTCCTTTTTTGCCAGTTCAGATCATTCTTCAAGGCCTCACTAAGTTCCCACCTGCTCCATGAAACCATTTCTAACATTTAGGTTTAAAAAATATCAACCAGACAAGTAAAAATCAGAGAAGATCTGATATTTATGAGTTCATATGAAAAAGACCTGGTTAGTTTATCTGACCCGAAGCTCAGTATGAGTCAGCAGTCAAAAGGGCTAATTTTAATTCTGTCAGCACAATGCCTGGTATATACATAGCAAATGCTATATACATGTTAGGTACTACCATTATTCATATGAGCATAGAGTCAAAACAAAAGATGTGAATCTCCTACTCTCCTCAGTGCATATTAAGCCACAGCTTAAGCATGGCATCCATCAGATGAAGACTCAGACATATTTTTTATTTATTTTATTTTTGGACAAAGCCAATGCCAGAAATTATTTTTTTTGACTGCATACATTTGACCATATCACTTGAATGTATTACAAGAGTTTGGGTTCTCTCTCTCTCTCTCTCTCTCTCTCTCTCTCTTCAATGGAAGGAAGTAGGAGGGGAAAAAAGTAAATTTCCTTTCTTTGAAAAAAAAAATAAGTAAAAAAAAGACTGTCCACTTCCAAGCACCAAATTTTAAGAAGCACAACACTGACAAACACATTGTGTCCAAAGGAAGGTCTATAGAGTCTTGAAGCTCTGCCATGTAAGGCTTGGTTCAAGTCACCTCAACAAATAATTTATTAGACATCTGTTGAGAATTGAAAAAGAAAAGACTTGGGGGCAGCTAGGTGACACAGTGAATAGAGCACTGGCCCTGGAACCAGGAGGACCTGAGTTCAAATCTGACCTTGGACACTTGACTCATAGTCACTTAACCCCAACTGCCCTCCAAAAAGAAAGAAAGAAAAAGAAAAGACTTGGCAGGGAGCAGGGGACATTACTGTTATTTCCCAATACGTAAAGGGCCACATTTACTTAAGGCCCTCATCTTCCTCATGCTGAGGGGGGGGCGGGTGGCTGGGGGTAGGGGGAAGGAACAACTTCACTACATATACTTCTCTATATATACATATTACATTCTCCCAGTAAAATGTTCCTTGGTGGCATGAATTATTTTCCATTTTGTGTTTACATCGTTAATACCTAGGGAGTGTGTGCATATAGTGAGTGCTTAATAAATGCTTGCTGAAGAAGTCATTTATGATCATCCAGGTCTCCACACTCCCAGCTGCCCCACACCTTTCCTTGACTCTACTTCTCCATTCTTCCATTTTTTCTGTTGGTTCTCAATATTCCTCCTGCAACCAACCCAGGTCAATGCAAATCAATCCTTCCTTATCTTTGCATTTTCGTTTTAAAAACTTCAGAGATCTTGGTCTGCTTTATACCCATTCAAAAGGTCATTGGGCTTCCTGGAGGAAAATAACAGTCCTGAAAGTTATTGAAGTGTTTCTCAAACATGGACTCATTTCAAAGTTTGCAGAAAAGCAGACTGGGGAGAGGGGGGGTTGAAGTGTCTTCTTTTTGGTGTAGTCACATAAATATGCATTGGAAATTACAACAGGCAGGGGTCACTTAAAGAAAAAGCACTTGGTCATTTCCTTCTTACAGAAAAAAAAGGGAATAGGACTACATTATCTCTATGGTCTCATCTAGAACAAAGAAAAAAATGTTTATTTCTCCAACTATGTACTAGAAACTGTACTAAGCATTTTACAAATTATCTTGTTTGATCCTCACCACAGTCTAGGAAGGAGGTGCTTTTATGATTCCCATTTTACAGCCAAGGAAACTGAGGTAGAGATGGTTAAATGAATTGCCCAGGGTCACACAATTTCTAAGTATCTAAGGCCAGATCCGAACTCAGGTCTTCCTGACTTCAGGCCCAGTATCCTATCCACTATACTACCTAACTGCTGCCTAGTATTAATATTCATAAAAGTGAATAATATAAATATTATATAACATTTGCTGTCATAATATTTAATAGCAAAATAATATTTAACCATAGGATAAATAAAATAACGTGTTTTCTGGGTAATGCCCTGAGGTTGTGCCTAAGTATCACATTTTCTTTTCTAAGGTTCCTCCAATCTCCCACATTCTGTTTTATGTAATAACATACCAGCTCTAAGTTCTCTTTCAACTCTTTTTCGGTGGTTCTATGAGCTGACCTAAGGGCATTAAATCCTGCTCTCCTTCAGGGCAATGCCCCTGGATCTAGCTAATGCTAGGCAAGTGGCTGTCTTTCCTTTGTCTCAAGCTTGGAAAAGAAGAAAAATCTACCAGATCTTGTCACGATAGGGGCCTTCCAGAATTTCACTACATTGCTTATCTATTTGTAGGGTTAAGAGGCTAGCAGGCAGTAAGCATTTATCAAGTGCTTACTGTACGCCAAGCATTGTTTCAAACTCTGGAGATACAAATATAAAAACATAAACAGAAAGGCAGTTCCTCAAGGTGTTTACATTCTAATTGAGAAAGATGGCATATAAAAATGAGGAGAGGATAGGCCAAGAGGAGAGTAGATGGGAGACAGGAGAGTTAAATTCCCAAATTAAACTATCCCAAGATTTTTAAAGCAAGTACTGTTGAGCAGCTATGTGGTGCAGCTGGGCAATTAGGGGGAGCAACGGATAGAATACTGGGCCTGGACTCAGGAAGACCTGAGTTCAAATGTGGCCTCATATACTTACTAGTTATGTGACCCTGGACAAGTCACTTAACCTTACTTGACTCAGTTTCCTCCTCTGTAAAATGAGCTGGAGAAGGAAATGACAATTCACTCCAGTATCTTTGCCAAGAATACACCAAATGGGGTCATACAGAGTCAGACACAACTAAAAATGACAAAGTAACAACAATTGTTATCATAATGAGAGGCCACACTATAGAAAACATGCAGGATTCAGAGTCGGGAGACTGGGTTTTGTCATTAACTTTCTGTGTTACCTTGGTTAAGTCATTTTTCTCTAGGCTTCAGTTTCCTCATCTCTAAAAGAGGGGATTAGACTAAAATCTAGTCCAGAGGTGTCAAACACCTGGCCTCAGTCTACAATATGTGAGTGCCACAAAACCAGATTAAAGCATAAGTGGGAACTATTTAACAAAATAAATAAAAATACAATGAAACACAGACATTACCTTTGAAAATTAAGTCAAAACGTGGCCTGTAGGGACATTTGGGTATGGATTAGTGGCTTTCATTCTATTTTTGAGTTTGGCAACATTGGTCTGAAATTAATTCTAGCACTAACAATTTTGTATTTTTATTTTTTATGTTTTATGTTCCATTATTCCATGTTCCAGGAAGCTTTATCATTTTGAAACCCCATGCTTCTGTGATTTGAGCCTTCAAGAGTTTCTAAAGATATAAATGCACAAGACAATAAGTAAACCGATTTATCATGCAAATTATGATAAAGCAGTACGAATGTACACAAAATAGGTCATGGAATTTTAAAACAGAATTTAGAATCACCTTAGAGATGATTCAATTCCATCCTCAGGTGAGGAAACTAGGACCTAGAGGTGAAATAATTTGCCCAAGATCATAAAGATAAATGAACCAGGATTATATCCCTGGTCTCCTTTAAAGAAAAAAAAGTCATCATACAAAAGTAGGAAGAGCAAAGAACTAGGCTTAATAATACCTTTGATAAAATAGTTCTAATTTTTGAGACTGGTTTTTAAACATGGCCATAAACCAAGGAAGTATAGAGAAATATAACTATTGGACCAGCCTTCTCATACATTCCATAAATATACTTGCTTATTGGGGAAGTTTGATGAGTTCACCAAGCACAGTTCTTCACATCTTCTTTGGCGGCATCAGAGTTGAGGAATCTTTCTGGAATTTTTGTCCTTTTATCTCGAGGATGAATCATCAGGACTAAGAATGGAGAAAATAAAGGTCAACTATGACCTTTCTATAAGTCAGAGAGTCCTTTCTGTATTACAGAATCACAAAAAAACAGCATTAGGAAGCCATCAAGCCCAAACTGAATTTTGACTGTCTTCTACACGCTGCAGGCAGCCTGAAAGTGAGAATAGAAACAAAGATTAAACTTTAAATGTCCCCTGACATCATGAACAATAGAGTAGAGGGGTAAACACACACAGATAATCATAATACAGAATTATACATAAATACATAAGAGACACAAGTTCTCTGTGAGATCCAAAACCTATTCATTCATTCACATTCACTCATCCAAAAATAATGTAAAGTACCAGACACTGTGCTAAACATTGGGGATTTTAAAAAATATATAAAATAAAAGAAAACAGTGCTTACCCTCAAAGGTGATTCCATTCTACTCAGGGGAAATAACATATATATATATATATATATATATATATATATGTAAGTAGATACATAATATATCCAGAATAAATAAAAAGTCCATTTCATGGGAGGGCCAATACTGGGGGCTCAGGATTCTAAGGTGGAATTTGAACTGGGCATAAAAGGGAAATAAATATTCCCAAAGGGAAACACAAAGACGAAAAACTTCCAGATTATGTATAGAACATGTGTGTAAAGGAAAAGAGAGAAAAAAGTAAATGTCGTGTAATGAGAAAAATGAATAGGTGGTGTAGTCAGACCATACAGCATGTGACGGTGTGGAGACAAAGATAAAGGGACCATGTATCTTCCCTAACCTGCTGTGGGTGACTCCATATTTACACTACCCTCCATTTCAGTGTAAAATGAGCACTTGTGTTCATTCCCTTACCCTATGATTACATTTTTGACCTTCCTCATTCCCCTATTATACTAACCATAGGGCCAAGGTTTCCTTGCTGTCCCCTGAGGCAAAGAGCAGATTGCTAAGTCTCTGTCCTTCTTCCTAGACTTAGACTGTCTCTCTTCCATTTTTTCTGTGTGTGTGTGTGTATATGTATGTGTGTATCATGCATATATACACATGTACATATATAATCAGTAGATGGTGGTTTTGAGATTTTTAAAGTAATATAATAATATACCATTGTATATTATGTTATTACATATAATTACACATCATTGTATATACATATAGTGTTCCAAAAATCTTACTGCAATTTACCATCTATCTCATTATACATATATGTCTTTTTACATGTCATACATATATATGTGATGTTCTAAAAGTCTTTGGCATTATTTACCATCTATAAGTTTTCACATATACACGCATATAATATATAGGGAAGCTAGGTAGTACAGTGAATAGAGCTCCAGACCTGGAGTCAGGAAGATCTGAGTTCAAATCCAACCTCAGATACTTCCTGCCTATGTGACCCTAGGCAAACCATTTAACCTTATTTGCCTCAGTTTCCTCATCTGTCAAATGAGCCAGAGAAAGAAAATGGCAAACCACTCTAGTATCATTGCCAAGAAAAGCCCAAATGTGGTCACAAAGAGTCAGATACAACTGAAACAATTGAACAGAAGCAACAAAATATAATATGTATGCATGTGTATATACCTATATACATACATGTATATGTATGTGTGTTAATATGTATGTGATGTTCCAAAAGTCTTAGTGCTTTTTGCCATTTACATGATTTAGGGCAGATCATTTAATTTCTCTGTCCTCAGTCTCTTCATCTAGAAAATCGTAGGGGAGAAAAAAAAAGAAAAAAGAGAAAAAAGGGGGGAACAAAGTAATGAAATGGTATGGCCAAGGTGCAGAAGACATTATGCTAGAATATCTGTCAAGTCTTTTCCAGTTCTAAAAATTCTAAATCTGAGGAATCTCCTACACAAGATTCCTGACAAATAGTTATACCCCCTCTACTTGAATGCCTTCAGAGATGGCGAACTGATTATACACTGAGTCAGTTCATGCCTCTGGTTTGAACCAGAGCTACACTGGAGTGGGATTTTGACAACACAGGGGTTATATATAGTATTCCCACTGAATAAAATTTTTCTGTTTTTCTGGAAGTTTTCATTTGACTCTTTTAGTTTTCTTCCCTTTCACAATAAGTCACTGTAAAGTCTCAGGAAGACAGTCCCACTACCTAAAGAAAATTTCACACAATGTAAGATCACTTTTGTCAATCATTTCTCACAGGCAAATGCCCATGTCTCCATGTAGGGATGCTACTTCGAAGGCCATTTAAAGCCAATCACCCCAGAGAAACTTAACATCTAATTTTTGGTTCACACCAGACAAGCACAAAGAGAGTCATTACAAATAATTAAATTAATTACTTCACAATTTTTAAAAATTGGTAAATATGAAAGAATGCACTTTTGTTGTTGTTTGCTCCTCTGGATTAACATTATGAGAAAATAGACAATTTCTTCAAATTGTGCATAAATGTCCCTCCTGTGATGCCTAATTATGGTGTAGACATGACCCTAGACTCTTCAAGTCCGTTAGCCTGGCAGAGCCTACCAAGCTGGACAGGTTTCCAGTTACGGGTTTTATGGCTTCCAATTATTCCCAGCATTGGACAGAACATCTGGCAATCAAGGACCACCATAGCTCAATTTAGGGGAGTGCATCACTCAGTTAGTTTCTGTCTAGATGAGTCTAACAGTTTAGTCAGACATTCAAAAACTGGGCTAGTTTCAGAGTAGTGAGCTCTCCACCCAGAAGTACAATACTCATATTAAAACTACCCTCCGGTTCAGGTGAGTCAAAGCCATGCAGATCCTTTCTTCTTCCTTCTGGCGAGAAAAGGTAGCCCTAAAGAATGTTGTCTCTGGAGGTAATAACCCGGCTCTAAATCTGGCATTGTTAAAGCCTCCTGCAAATCCCACTTCCTCCTTGAGACCTTTTCCAGTAACTCCTACACAGTCACTCCTTCCCCTCCCTCTGACCTCCAGGAGGATTTGCCGCACGTTCTGGCATTAATTTTTATTGTTTTCTAGTTCATTCATCTAACAGAGCACCGATGAGCACCTACTGTGTGCCCAGCAGCGTTTCTCCCATCTGTCTCCCTATTCACCTCACTACTCTCCTCACCTCTTACCTGACTATACCCTCCTAACTGGTCCTCCAGGCTGGCCTCTTTACTCTCGAATATAACCTTTCACAGCTGCTAATGATTTTGCTTAAGTGCAACACTGATTCTACTCAATAAATCCCAATGACTCACTATGGACTATAAGATAATCTATAAATTTCTGTTTAGGCTTTTAAAGCCCCTTCACAACTTGGTCCTAAACTACCTTTCCAGATCCATTAGGTACTGCTCCCCTTTCTCATACTCTATGGACCAGCCACACAGGCCTTCTCAATTTTCCTCGTTCAGAACCCTCCACTGCTTGTCTCTGGACCTTTGTAATGGCCATCCCCTATTCCTGAAATATGCTCCCTCCTCACTGCTACCTTAAAGAATCCCTTACTTCCTCAAGACTCAACTCAAGGAGCACTTCCCACATGAAGTCTTTTAGTTACACACACACACACACACACACACACACACACACACACACAC
>JAQQSW010012270.1:0-12563 GCA_028646575.1 Pseudocheirus occidentalis | reverse complement strand
TGCACTATTCTCTGATAGGACTTATTAATTTTTAAAAATAATCTATGATTCATGAAACTCTTCTGTAGTGAGAGGCATCCAACTTACATTAAGGGAAAAGACAAATCCAGTTTTTATTTTTGAAAGACCAAGTCCATGCAGAACTGGTTAAAGAAAGTAACTGTGTAAAGTGATACTTGGTAACAGAAGAAATTACAGCAAAATGTTCAATTCTTATATATCTCACACAGCATCTCTCTGAGGAATTATGCTACATACTGTCTCTCTAAATTTAAAAGGAGGCAGTTGTTAATTAAAACCAAGAAAATTGGAAGGAGAGTATCAATAGCTTAGATGGGAGTGAGAGGATCAGGAAAATTTTCCTGTTAACAGGTGGCCCCTGAGCTAAACCTTAAGGCTTAGCAGAAGTTTTCAACCTTCCTAATGCCACAACCCTTTAATACTCATATGTGGGTATATCTGCATGTGTGTGGACCTGCCTGGAGAGAGACAGAGGAGCGGAGCTTTGGTTCCTAAGACCATGGTAAATATGTTTTCTGCTGATCTTAGGCAAACATTGTGACCGGGTTGTTTGACCCCCAAAGGGGTCACGACCCACAGGTTGAGAACCACCGGCTTAGAGGAAGCTAAGGATGCTAACAGATAAGAGTATGGAGATGAACCTGAGCAATGTCAAGAAGAAGGGAAATTGAAGGTTAGGTTCAGGGAATAGCTATCTGCTAGTCTGGCTGGAACACAGAATGCTCAGAGAGAAGTCGACTAATTTCAGAAATGAACAATGGGGTGGTGGCAGGGGATAGAGAAGAATCATAAATACTGTGTTTGAACAGAGGGGAAAACCAGCCAACAACATGCCAAGCAAACAACAGACACAGCAAAGGCAGGAGTCGGCAACTTTACCAATGGCTTGCTAGTTTTTTTGACAAGTAATTCACTTTTTCTCTCTTGTTTCTCAGTTGGTAAAATGGAGGCTAGGTGGCCTCCTGACAAAAATTACTGCAATTATGTTATACATCATCTGGGAAATATTCTGGATTTATAAAGTACTTATTTTCCCTAAAAGTATCATCCTTGTTTTTAAAGGTAAATATAGGTTTGCAACCAAATTTAAACAGTAAGCCACATTGTGTTATTGTAACTATATTTGTTGCAACCTTTGGAATTTTAAGTTTAGATATTTAAGCTGTTAACTTCTGGAAAATTCAATAATGAAACCAATTTTGTTTGTGAGTAAAATAATTTCCCTAAATTACAGAAACTCAAAGTTGCAAGGGAGTGCAGAGGTCACATAACCCCATTACCAAATAAAATTTATTAATACAATACAACAACAAAAAAAATAAATAAAGTTGGATTGCTGAACTTGGTTTGCTTCCTTTTCCTGCTCATGTTGCCAGTCAATTAATTCAGTGTTTGAGCCACAGTAGAACTCTGCTTTCAGAGTGGAAAGTATTGTCCCAAATTGCTGCGGTTTTCACAGCTGCTGGAGCTTTTAGGAGGTGCAGTCTCTGCAGCCCCTACCAGCTTTGACTCACTGAAAAACGCACCTCAGTACCACCCCACAACTGTGATCCTGATCCAGGCTGGAAAAGGCAGGAGCACTTAGCCTCTGAAGGACTACTTGGCCGTCCTGCAATCTGCAGGCCAGGAGCTCTGACGCAGCCATGTGGAAGTGGGGGCAGGGCCACCACTTCTGCTACTTTCTTGCCCTGAGGGCAGCTAGCCAGAAATACTTTTCTCCCCCAAATTTAGCTGAGTTCCACTGACCTTTCACTTTGTACTTGTTTCTTATGGGTTGATAATTCTGGAAGCTGCAAGTGATCCACTTTCCAGAGTGTTCCAGCTGCACTTTGTCCTGACCCTCCTTGGGCTAAGCCACAGTTTCAGGCTGGGCTGGGCTGGGCTCCTAGCACTCTGCAATTAGCCCTTCCCAGTCAACTTGTGGGGCTGCCCTCAGCAGGACATGTGTTTTTTTCTGTAATTTTGTTTGTTTTGAACTTCTAAAATTTGTTTAGAGTCATATTTTATGGGTATTTGATGTGGTTATGATGGGAGATGAAGAGTTCTACTTCTTTTGCATTGCCATGTTGACTCTGTTCCAGCTCCTTATTTCTTATACCACTGTAGTATTCCATTACATTGATATACCACAACTTGTTCAACCATTCTCCAGTTGATGGACATACCCTTGTTTTCCAATTTTTTGCCACCACAAAAGGCTGCTATAAATATTTTAGTACATATGAGTCCTTTTCTCACTTCTATGACCTCTTTGGGATATAGCCTTAGATGTGGTACTTCTGGGTAAAAGGTTATGCACTTATTTATAGCCCTTTGGGCATAGTTTCAAATTGCTCTTCAGAATGGCTGGATCAGTTTGCAGTTCCACCAACAATGCATTAGTGTTCCTATTTTTTCCACATCCTCTCCAGCATTTATCCTTTCCCTGTTTTGTCATCTTAGCCTATCTTATAAATGAGATGTGGTACCTCAGAGTTGTTTTGATTTATATTTCTCTAATCACTAGTGATTTGGAATATTTTTAATATGCTTATAGATATCTTTATTTTCATCTTCTGAAAACTGCCTGTTCATATCCTTTGACCATTTATCATTTGGCAAGTGGCTTGAACTCTTATAAATTTGACTCATTTCATTGTATATTTTAGAAAAGGGCCTTTATCAGAGACACTGGGTGTAAAAATTCTTTCCCAATTTTCCACTTCCCTTTTAATATTGGAAACATTGGCTTTGTTTGTACAGAAACTTTTCAACTTAATGTAATCAAAATGATCCCTTTTTCATTTTATAATGCTCTCTAAATCTTGTTTCTCATGAAGTCTTCCCCTTTCCATAGATCTGACATGTGGACTATTCCTTGCTTTCCCAGGCTGGTTCAAGTATCAGCTTTTATACATAAATCATGCACCCATTTTGATTTTATTTTGTTGTATAGTGTTAGATATTGTTCTACCCAATTTCTAACATACTATGTTCCAGTTTTCCCAGACGTTTTTGTCAAATAGTGCATTCTTACCCACAAAACTGAAGTCTTTGGATTTAGAAAACAGTGGATTACTGTTGTCATTGGTTGCTGAATCTAGTGTACACAATCTATTCCATTGATCCACTACTCTATTCCTCAGCCAGTACCAACTAGTTCTGATGACGGCTGCATTATAATACAGATTAAAATCTGGTATGGCTAAGCCATCTTCCCTAGCATTTCTTTTAATTAGTTGACTTCATAATTCTGGACCTTTTGTTCACCCAAATGAATTTTGCTATCATTTTTTTCTAGCTCTACAAAGCAATTTTTTTGGTAGATTGATTAGTATGTCACTAAATATATAATTTAATTTTGGTAAGATTGTCATTTTTATTATATTAGTTTGACCCAGTTTAATGGTAATGGAAATTGGAGATCCCCCTGTGTTGACTTGGTTTATGGGTTGAGTGTTAAAACCCAGAGCTTGTGAATCCCATTTGTGGGATGAACTTGTTGAGGTGAAGAGAGAGGACTGAACTGGAAAGAGCTGTGAATTTGGACAGAATGCCCAAGCAGAGAGGGCTGGAGGGGCTTTTTGGAGAGCAACATCATGGACTGCTGAGGGCCAGTTGGAGGTGCTCAGGACTTTTGATACCTGCCACCCAGAGCTGCCAAGAACTGAGGAGGCATGGCTGTAATGTCGGTATTTTGTCTGTCTGTTTTGATGTTGTTTTGCCAGATTCACCTGCTGGCAAAGGACAGTACTACTGTTGTAGAGGTCCTGTAACCTTGCTGTTGGTTCAGAAGCCCAGAGGAGGATGTTCCTGTTGTATGTTTACAGAAATCCTGGAAGAGGGACTTGCTGATGTTTACAGGGGTTCTGGGACTGTTCCACAGGCAGAGAGTGACTTGATGAGTACACTGACAATGTGTGCTGTGGCTTTGTTAGGCTTTGCCTCCCCAGTTCCTGGGACTGCTGAGTACTTGCCTCCAGTCAAGATGAAGGCAGGACCTTTCCTTGGTTTTTCAATGCTGGGATTATATCTTAACCTTGTTGTAGCTTAAGTGCAGATGGCGATTTGTGCTGTCCTTACCCCTTTGACAAAGTGTTTGGCTTTAATGGATGGTATTATACTCTGATTGACCAAATGGATGTACTTGGTTTATGACTGGAAACTAATCTTGATTTGAGAAGAGACTTTGACTGACTAAATGAATGTACTATCTAGGGGTGGAGTAGTACCTGGATTGAATTGAGAATTTACTTGATAAAGGACTAAGTTGCACTGTATTTTGATTTTTTCTGTTTTGGGAATGCTTGCCCTAATCTGTCACTGAATAAATTAGGTTTGGTATGTTGGTAATTTGAACCCTGGAAGTTGATTTTGCTTGGCATTGTGTCCAGCCATGAGCAATTGATGTTTTTCCAATTAGTTAGATCTGACTTTATTTGTGTGAAAACTGTTTTGTAATTGTGTTTATATAAGTCCTAGGTTTGTTTTGGCAGGTACATTCCCTAATATTTTATAAAGTCCTCAGTAACTTTAAATGGAATTTCTTTTTCTATCTCTTGCTGTTGATCTCATTAGAGATATATAGGAATGCTGAAGATATATGTGGATTTATTTTATATCCTGCAACTTTGCCAAATTTGTTTATTACCTCAAATAGTTTTTTTTATTTGACTCTCTACAATTCTCTAAGTATATCATCATATCATCTGCAAAGAGTGATAGCTTAGGCCCTTCTTTGCCTAATTTGATTATTTCAATTTTTTTCTTCTCTTATTGCTACTGCTAACAATTCTAGTACCAAATTGAAGAAGTGAGGGTGATATCAGACATCCTTGTTTCACCCCTGATTTTATTGGACATGCCTCTAGTCTATCCTCATTACATATAATACTTGCTGATTATTTTAGTTAGATTCTACTTATTATTTTAAGTAAATCTCCGTTTATTCCTATACTTTCTATTCTTTTTAATCGGGATGGGTGTTGTATTTTGTCAAAAAGCTTTTTCTGCATCTGTTGAGATAATCATATGGTTTCTGTTAGTTTTGTTATTGATGTGATCAATTATACTGATAGTTTTAATGATATTCAACCAGTCTGACATTGCTGGAATAAATCCTACCTGATCAAAGTGTATTATTCTCATGATGATTTCCTGTAGTCCTTTTGCTAGTATTTTTTTTTAGAATTTTTGCATCTATATTCATGAGGGAAATTTCTCCATAATTTTCTTTCTCTGTATGTTCCTTCCCAATTTAGGTATCAGTACAATATTTGTACCATAAAAAGAATTTGGTAAAACTCCTTCTTTTCCAATTATCCTGAATAGTTTGTAAAGTATTGGAGTCAATTGTTCTTTAAATGTTTGGTAGAATTCACTAGTAAAGCCATCTGGCCCTGGAGATTTTGTCCTAGGGAGTTCATTGACAACTTGTTCAATTTCTTTTTTTGAGATGGGGTTATTTAAGTAATTTACTTCCTCTTCAGTTAGTCTTGGTAACTTGCATTTTTGTAAATATTCATCCATTTCACTAAGATTGTCAAGCTTATGTGCATACAATTGGGCAAAATAACTCCTAATTGTTGTTTTAATTTCCTTTTTGTTGGAGGTAGATTCACCCTTTTCATTTTTAATATTTTTAATTTGGTTTTCTTCTTTTTTTCTATGTTGTCTAAAAGTACATCAATTTCATTGTGTTTTCATAATACCAGGTCGGGGTTTATTTTTTAATTCAATAGTTTTCTTATATTCAATTTTATTAATTTCTCCTTTTGTTTTCATTATTTTTAATTTTGTATTTAATTGAGGTTTTTCAATTTTTACTTTTTCTAGCTTTTTCAGTTGCATGCCCAATTTATTGATCTCCATTTTCTCTACTTTATTTATTTATGCTTTCAGGGATATAAAACTTCCCCTAAGAACTACGTTTACTGTATCCCACAAGTTTTGGTATGTTGTTCTATTATGATAAGTTTTATTTCTCTTCTCTATAGAGTCCTATACTTAAATGATTGTGTTATTCCCTCCTTGTACCAGAATCAATACATCAATAATGTTTTTATGATTCTTTGTGTGACATAATTTACTCTTTTCTACTTCATTCTTTTCTTCCATTGCAGTCCCTTTGCAGTCCTTAATAAGTTTTTTATCATCATTTTGTGTAATTTGTACCCACACACTCTATTTATCTATATTCTTTTTAGGTATCACTGTAGCTATGGCATTGAAGATATTATTTAAGTATCAGCTTCCCATATAGGTATGTAAACAGTTTGTTCTAATTAAATAACAAGTTATGTGTATGTGTGTGTGTGTGTGTGCATGTGTTTTCCCAATTAACCCTTCTATGTCAATCTTGAGTCTTGTAATTGGAGGTTGAATTTGCCCTTGGGCTCTGGCTTTTTCAACAGGAAGGTCTGGAATTCCGTTATATCACTGAATGACCATCTCCTTGCCTGGTAGATTATACTCAGTTTCACTGGATAGGTGATTCTTAGTTGTAATGTGAGCTCTTTTGCAGTGTGAAAAATGTGTTGAAAGAGAAGGAACTTGTGATTAGTCACAGAGTTTCTGAAATGGCAGAGATTCCTTGGAAGGAATGAAGATGGAAACAGCAAAAATAGTGGTCACTTGCTATTGAAGATTCATGTGCCTCAGAATATTCTCATAACAAATTCCATGTTTCATTTACCTATACACCATAAAACCTCATGGGTGCAGTCCTGCAGGAAATGTTGGTATTTAATATACTATGTGATTTTAAGGAGAAGGGGCAAACAGGATGTGAGAGTGACAAAGGCAACATGTGATACATAATGCTGAACTGATGCTGAACTTATCCTCTCTAAGCTAAATATTTACATTAAAAAAACTGCAGCCCCAAGACAAGTACCAGAAGACTTAATGTGAATAGATTAAAGCACTTTTCAGTGTAGGAACAGTTATTGGAGGGAAAGCTGAGACAACACATGTTTGGAAACGAAGGAGCAGAAAAAGAGTGGGTACCATTCAGAGGCTTGGTGTACAGCACCACATTTACTCTTCAGGGGCAGAACACTCACAAATATCAAGACTAGTCTGATAAAAAATGATGGAGAATGTCTGAAAAAAATTAGAACCCCATAGAGTTTACCAGCAGGATAGTCCATCCATCTCTAAGAAGACAGTATTTAATGCTATCAAAAGTAAAGTACAAGCAAAGCTTAGAGAGATGTAGGATTCTTGACTCAGCAAGAAGACAAATGAAATTCAGTTTTATGCTGATAGTAAGCCTTCAAAGTGCTTTTATTATGCCTTGAAGGCTATTTATGGACTAAAACCCAAGGTACCTCTGTAATACTCAGTGATGTTGGAACTATATTGATTAGTGATAAGAACATGATCCCAGAGAGATAGGTTGAAAACTTCCATGGTATTCTCAAGAGAACATTACCAATTAACATTGAAACCATTGACTATATATTTCGGATTGATGTCAGTCCTTCTCTAGCTGAACTCTCAACCAAAGAAAAGGTTTTAAATGCCATCAGGCTCTTCCCATGTGGCAAAAACACCCAGTGCTGATTCTATTCCAGCTGAGATTTACAAAGCAGGGTGATTTAGTTCTTACTGATTATATGGCAAGTAAAGGTTAACCCCTAGGAATTCATAGATGCTTCCATTGTCCATTTCTATAAAGGAAAAGGAAATAGGTTTTCTTAGGACATTCATGTTAGATCACTCTCTTCATCACGGACAGAAATATTCTTTGCAGAGTAATTTTAATAGACTGATCCTTCACCTGGAAGGTGGTCCTATACCCAAGAGCCAGTGTGGCTTTAGAAAGGCCCAATTAATACTTGATATAATGTTTGCTGTCCAACAACTCCAGAATAAATGTGAGAAATAGATCTGAAGGTCCTTGATGTTATACGTTAGGAGGGCTTGCAAAAGCTTAAGGAAAAATTGATTTCCTTAGGAAGTTTAATTGTATTGTCCATCAGTTCAATGATGGCATGCCTGTAGGAATTATGAATAATAGATAATGCTTTCATACTTTGCCAGTCACAAAAGGCATGAAGCAGAACTATGTGCTTACTCCTATTCTTTTAGTATGATGTTTTCAGTGATATTTTCAGATGATTTCATTGAAGACAAAAAAAATCATCAAAATCAAATATCTCATTGATGTCAAATTATTTAATTTGAAAATGCCAAGACTAAAGTGGAAGAAGAGTTTCTGCATGACTTTGTTGACAGATTGTTATGGAAATCTGAAGATCTTCCCTGTCCCTAGGCTCTATGATAGGCTTAAATGACTCTGAGAACCTTCCCTGATTTGAAAATATACTCTGCCCCCTAATAGACTGAATGTGAACACATGGAGTCAGTGGTGGGAAGCTTGTTTTTCAGGAATGCCCACACCTTATTACTTTGTGATTGGGCAGTTGGTCAAGAGGATTGTGTCATTCTCTGATCCAGGAGAATGCTATATATACACTGGTGTGCCTTTTTGCTTTGATGCTCACTTTGGAAAGCGTTGTGTGATTTGGCCAGATGAGACTCTGGGCATCCCTTGTGCCCCCCTGGTTTTGAAAACCCAGATTCTGGTACTTCCCTCTCTCATGACTAACTAGGGATGGATGTAATTGTCAGTTGGAAACTTGTGTGCTGATCTGTTTGTTTGTCTGCTTGTAACTTCTATTTGTATTCCCTGAAGTTTGGGCTGTTGACTCTTCCCCCTGAACTAAGTAAATGATTGATTAAAGTAAGATTGTTAACCCCTTTTGAGTTGCTTTCCTGTAGAAAAGTACATCTAAGAACCTGTGCTAGCAGTCATCCTGGGTATTCTAGGGTACTTGCTGATCCACCTGAACTACTAGATGACTAAAGAATTATGACCATGAAAAGACTTTGTTTGTGGCTTTTTTGATCCTTGAGTTCCTGGGAACAGATGTCACGAAGGTTTTGAAATGTGCTGTACCCCGTGAACTTCAGTGTGTAGCAAGAAATGTCCAGAGGGGAGGACTGGAGGAGAACCTGAGAGCTGCCTGCCTCTGAATCCAGGTGACTGTTTGGTGGATTCAGGTAGGATCTGGGACATGGAAGGGGATCCAAGGAATCCGAGAGACCACCCAGAGTCAAGATGAAGAAAAGCCCTCTCCTTGTATATTGAATATGTGATGAAATTGAAGTTTACTAGACACCTAGGGGTGAAGTGTTTGTATAGTTTCTAATGATTATACTTAGTGATTAATGATACTTAGTAATTGTGAATCTGTAGGTGTGATTGATTGAGTTAACTGGTGTAGGGTTTGTATATTTTATAATGATTGTATTTAGTGATTAACAATAATTAGTGACAGATTGCTAGATAAGTGACTGATTAAGTTAACCTATGATTTCCCCATAAATGGAAGACTGACTAATATTGTGAAATGATTGAATTGTTATGTAAGGAGGGTTTCCCCCTTAGGGAAACCAGATGATTATTCTTTTGTTCTTTGTTCTAAATAATATGACCACTTTGATGAAAACCATGTGGTCTTTCTAATGTGAAGCTGTTGTAAACACTATATTGTGATTTTCTGTGATAAGATGTGATGTTTTGAATATTTTGCTGTACCTTGACTTTCTGAGAAAGTTTGCCTTGATTTATTATGGAATAAATGGAGTGTTCCCTATACTGTGTAATCAGAATCTTAAAAGCTGTTTACAGTAGCATTCTTTTGGGAAGCTGCTTGTGCATGACATTACACAGATGATTGTGCACTTAATATAGCATCTGAGGCTGAGATTCAACAGAGTTTGGATTGATTCTCCACAACTCGTGCTAATTTGGGTCTGACAGTTAATATCAATAAAACAGAAGTTCTCCACCAGCCCCCACTGTAACATAGACATGTATAAAAATTAGTTACAGTAACTGGAGAAATTCTTAACAATCTAAATATGTTTATTTACATTGACAGTTTATTTTCCAAGACTATGCACATAGATGATCAGGTTAATGTATGTATTGCCGCAGCTAACTCAGGGTTTGGAAAATTACAAAGCAGAGTATGAGATAGAAGAGGTATGAGGCTACATACCAAATTGAAGATCTGCATGTCTCTTATGCTTACTGCATTGGTTTTTTCCTGTGAAAACTGGATGGTACATTAGCACCATATCAAGAAATTGAACCATTTCCTTTTGAATTGCCTTGAAAGATTTTGAATATCAACTGGCAAAATAAGTTACTGGGCTCTGAGGTTCTAAAGTTGAACTGAACTGCTAAGGATTCAAACTGTGTTTCAGAGAGCATAAATCCAAGGGCCTTACCATATTGTTCAAATATTGAACATGTTTGCCTAAAAGACTATTTTAAGGACAACTTACAAAAAGTAAGCACCCACAGAGAGGCCAGATAAAGGGATATAAGGAAACTCTAAAGAAATTTAGCACCACTTATGAGACATGGGAGACACTTGTACATCATCTTCCAGGATAGCACACTTGCATTAAAGAAAGGACTATTATCTCTAATATATAAAGATATAGCACTATATGATCATATTAAAATATGTTTCCATATTAGTTACATTGTGGAAGCAGAATCAGAAAAAAGAAATTCCACAAGAAAGAAAAGACAAAAATTATGTGTTTTGATCTGCTTGCACACGCTTTAGTTTTTGTTTGTTTGTGTTTGCTTTTGTTTTTGTTTTCCTGGATGTGGATAACATTTTAAATCAAGAGTCTTTTGGAATTATCTTATATCATTGTACTGTTGAGAAGAGCCAAGTTTATCAAAGCTGGTCACAGCACAATATTGTTGTTGCAATATATATTATTTATGAACTCTTTGGGATATAGACCAAGCAGCAGTATTGCTGAGTCAAAGGGTATGCACAGTTTTATATCCCTTTGGTCATAATTCAAATTTATGTCTAGAATTTTTGCATCAGTTTACAATTTCACCACAAATGCATTAATATTGCTATTTTCCTATGTTATCTCCAACATTTATCATATTTTAGGTTTATTTAAAATATCTTTAGGGCAACAGATTGGCCGTAGGAGACTTTGATACTGACTATGCGGCCTTGTTCAAATTGATTTACTTCTTTGGTTGTCATTTTCCTCAGGTGTAAAATAAGAGGTAAATTAGGTGCTCTCTGAGATCCCTCCTCCTCATTTTTTGTCTTTTCAATTCAGAGTTGTTTTAATTTGCATTTGTCAAATCAATAGTGATTTGTAATGTATTATATGAGTATAGAGAACTTTAATTTTTCTTCTGAAGAAATTAAATTTTAAAATTAGAAATTAATTTTGCCTGTTCACAAAGAATGTATAATTTACAATAAATACTTTCCATGGAAAGGATTCTGGTAAGATTGCAGAGTAGGTCATAAAATTCAATCTCTCAAGATTTCCCCCGACAAGAGTTAAAAATAGTACCTTAGGGCAAAGAAAGTATGGGTGAGCATAAGAGGATGGTTATAACTGGGGTATGCCTGGGACAATTTGAGAAGATCAGAAAAAAAATCCAAGAATGAGGTTTGGACCCTGTGAAGAGTGAATACCTCCAAGCTAGGTTCCATTTTAACAACAATCAGCAAATCCTGCAGTGAGTTGGTTTGAGAAGCTGCCTCAGACCTATATACAGGAACTTTCACCCTTGAGATACTGAGAGGAGTTGGGTATTTGAACCCTGGAAAACCACTACTGACCAGGAACACCAGATCCAGCGGTGCTGTAAAAAGCATTGGGGGTGAGAATGAACCAGCACATGACGGGTGAATGCAGAAGCAGAGTGACAGAAATCTGTGGTTGTGAGCACTTACAGGAGGTTAGAGGTTTGGCTTTGATATCAGGCTAGGGGGGAGAAGTGAAGATCTGGGGTAAGAGGCACCATTTTCCACACCATTGGGCTAAAGGTGATTACAAAAATTAGGCTATTGCCACAAAATATCACAAGTAAAGGAGAAAGAATCCACACAAAAAAAGTTAAAGTGGGGATAGAGATGACTGGGATTCATCATCACAACAGGATATTGGAGCAGAGAAACCCCCAGAACATTTGTCCAGAAAGAATTCATAGAATGTCTTAAGACATACTTTAAAATCAAATGGCAAGGGAGGGCGGAGCCAAGATGGCGGCATAGAAGCAGTAAAGCACCGCAGCTCCCACACAAACACGCTATAAACTAATAAAATGGGACTCTAAACAGATTTTCAAGCTCCAAAACTCTCCGAAAGACAGAAAGCACAACTGTTGCTACAGGCAGCTCAGCAGGTGGGGCTCTTCACAGCAGTCTGGGAGCCACGGCCATAACCCCTGCTGGCTCAGGCCCCAGGGCATTGTGAGGGGAGCCACGTCTACAGGAGAGCAGATTGGCTGCACTGGAGGCACAGTTACCACATTTATCAGGCCAGAAGAAAAAAAGGCTAAGAGAAAGGTCAGTGGATTTTGCTAAACCGGGAGGAGAAGAGCAGGTTGGCCAAACTGCTCTCAGGGCAAGGAAACACCGGGAGGCAGCTGTAGCAGCAAAAATGGCGAGAGCAGCAGTAGCCTCCACTGGGCTGCTTCAGAGTCCTCG
>JAQQSW010012269.1:0-12563 GCA_028646575.1 Pseudocheirus occidentalis | reverse complement strand
AAACTGTGAACATTGTACTGAATAAAGATTTGTAATGGAATAAACAGAGTGTTCACTAATACTGTGTAATCTGAATCTTAAAAGCTGTTCACAGTAGCATTCTCTCAGGAATCTACTGCTGATTGGCTTTACACCATCACACCCAACTTTCTATTATACCTCTCGGTATATGCACTTTTAAGCTTTAGTCAACTTAAAATCACACTAAGACTTAGGACATCTTGTATTTTGTGCCACTAACATGCATGTGCACTCCACCTCCCTGCTCTGCAGACTGGCAGCTCCTTGAGGACAGAGACTGGGTCATCATTTATTCTTGGTATCACTCAGACCAAGCCTAGTGTCTTGTACAGAGTAAATGCTTCATAAAGGTCTGTTGAATCTGAATTACATTTACAATTATAATTTAACATAATTCTGAAACTTTACAAAAATAGACAAGCAAAAAGAATTGAAGGCATTTTCGAGAACATTCATGGTAAAATGCCATGCTTACTTAAACTATCTGGATAAGTGAATCAAACAGGTTTTTCTTATCTCCTCCTCTATAATTAACTAATTATTCATTCTCCACAGCACTCTCTGCATGTTTAATTCCAATTCAACTATTATTTTTTCTGTAAACCTTACTAACAGAGCTAGACATATTATCCAAATGATTTCTGAACTCCACTTAAAAGAGGAATTCAGAACTGAGGGAGATGACAAACCAGTTTTCTGTTTCTCCACGGTCAGGACTAAATTGTTGGGTGTTACAAACCTTTTGGGGCTTCTTCATTTGAAATAAGAATGGAATGTGAGGAGTGGAGGCTCCCAAATTTGTTTCCTGGTTGCTCAAATAAAGTCACAAAAATAAAAAGTTCATTGTAGAGCTAGAATCGTCTCTTATGTTACCAAAAAACAAAAACAAACAACAACAACAACAAAAAAAAATCGTGGTGAGCATGATCATGTAATGCTCAGGAATTAGAAGGAGATACCTTACAGTAGAAAGGGCACCAGAATAGCATTCAGGAGATCTGAATTAAAGTCCCAACTATATCATTAAAATAGCCATGGACCTCACACAAGCTGCTTCTCTTTACTGGATCTTGGGTTTTTAATTTGTAAAGATAGGGATGGGGAGGAGTATATACACTAAAGTGCCTTAATTATATCTCTAATGTTCTGTGATCTATAATTCTCAGATCATAATTCTGTGATCATAATTCTCAGATCTCTGATTATAAATCATCACTTAAATGTATTCGTCTATATCCATACTTAAGTCAATTCCCTATATTTTCATTATTTAAAACTTATTTTGCATTATAATTAAAGAAATGGTATTAGGGTAGTGGGTACAAACATACAATTTAGGAGAAGGAATTTAACCTACGGAAAATACTAAGGAGGTCAGTTTGGCTATAAAGCAGAATATTTAAGGGGGAATAATTTACAATCAGCTCCAAAAGGTAGGCTTGAGCCAAATTGTGAAGGGTTTTAAATGCCAAACTTAGGTATGTATATTTTATTGTAAAGTCAATAGGGAGCCACTGAAACTTCTTGAACAGGAAAGTGACATGAGCTGATATATAACTAATCTCTTTGCTATATGGACCATGGATTAGAGAAGGTAGATGAATTAGGAAGTGCAATAGTCCAGGGGAGACATGAAGGATCTAAATTGGTGTGGTTAAGTTAAGAGTAGAGAGGAGTAGACAGCTCTGTGAGAAGCTGCAGAGGAAAAATCAACAGAATAGGGCAACTTATTTGGATAAATGACTCAGAGTGAAGAGTAAAGGATAACTCTGGAGCTTTGAAGCCGAGTGACTAGAAGAATGGTGGTGCCCTCTACAGGAATTAAAAGTTAGAAAGTTGGGGAGAAAGATAACAAGTTCTCTTTTGGACAAATAAAGATGTCTGTTTGGGCAATCCAGTTAGAAAGAGCCAATTGAACATGAGGGACCAGAGCACAGGGGAAAGCTAAGGGTTTAGCTGTCTAGACATAGGCATCATCAGTATAGGGATAACTCAGATCTGATAGGAGCTGATAAAGTCCTCCAGAAAGTATCAGACATAAGAGAATCAATGAAAGAGCTCACTTGGAAGCAATGAAATTAGGATGATCATTTTGACTGCCATGGTTTTTAAGCCCAGGCTTTTTAAATGGAGCACCCCCGATAGGACTACCCCTACAACTCAAATTCCCAAGCTGTATGCTTCTGGTTGGGAGGGGGGGTGCAGGTTCTATGTAGGTATGAACTCCTAAAACTGTAGCTTGTAAATTCCCACCTTTGATAGACAATTGACACAATTAACTCAAAGCAAAGGGATTTGCTGAAATGAAGTGAAGTGAATATTAATTACATTTCCCCCATAAACCTGTCCCAAAGATAAATGTAGCTTCAATGAGAAGAGTGGGCATACATGTAGAGAGGTATATACTTAGAGAACATATATGACCAAAACAACATCCTAACTGAAACAGTACCCTAACATCCTTTTTCTTCTTATGGTATCTCCATGCTACTCACCCTGGGGCACAGAATCTCTTTAGGTAAATTCCTCAGTTAGGATCTTGAAATCCTTTCCCCCTCTTTGCCAGGGCTAATTCTAAACTCAGCTAGATTCTTTGGGTTTGTTTTTGATTCATCCCTCTATCTCCTACAGAGATTGACAAGTTACCATGGCTCATGAAGAAGTTTGGTGGGGGGAGGGAGGGAGAAGAGAGAAAGACTTTCTTCTTGTTCCTGTCCCCAGAAGATAAACAACAAGTAGCATTTTTCTCTCAAGAGCTGGGCTCTTCCTTCATAGCTGGCTCTCTTCTCTACCACCAAAGACTGACAGATTGATTCTCTGTCTCTGTCTCTCTCCGTCTCTGTCTCTCTCTGTCTCTGTCTCTTTGTCTCTGTCTCTGTCTCTCTTTGTCTCTGTCTCTCTGTCTCTGTCTTTGTCTCTATCTCTCTGTGTCTCTTTCTGTGTCTGTCTGTCTCTTTGTCTTTGTCTCTGTCTCTGTCTCTGTCTCCCTATCTCTCTGTCTCTCTCTGTCTGTCTCTCTTCTTTATTTTAAATCTCAATAGTGTATATACTTCTTTCTTGGGCCACCCAAAAAGTCATTGATCCTTGAGCCTGCTAATGGTTACATAACATAACAATTCATAAAGATGATTAAAGAAGTATACAATGTATTTAATAACCTAACACCTCATTGTCTCTTACCCTTACTTCCTGAAAATTAGAAAATTCAACTAAAAGAAACTTAATTGATCAAGGACCCCTGATTAACTGCCCTTATTATAATAGTGTATAATATTCATAACTCCGAAACATACACCACCCAGTGTCCTAATCAGGAATGACAGCATAACTTTTCTAGCACAACATGACGTGGTATTTCAAAGAGCACAGACAGGAAAAAAATAACCATATTCTTAATTACTAGATTAGATCCTATTTTTGTGGACCAAAAAACCAAAAAGGATTATGTCCAAAGAGAGTCAATTTGTCATCTCGTTTTGCTCCCTATGCCCCCTCCAACTCCTCTACTTCCACTAAGTTGATTTGGATCTGAAGCTTTTAAAAATATATTTAAAAGTACCCTACATTAATTTGAGCTAAGCAACACAACTGACAGTAATAAGCACTTGGCCTAGAAACATTTCCTAAACAGGTCAAAAGGGATTCTCACCCAAATGGATTTGTATGTTTTGAACCTATTTCAGAAATACCAAATACGTTGAGAATTTGGGGAAAGGAGAGGTAGTTTTAGGAGAGAGGAAGTCTGTGCTTCTCTGAGAAAAAAATAGTCTTGTCTTAATTATACAGAGAATTCATTTGCTTCAGACAAAATTGAATGAGAAAAATGGTAGTTGGTTTTCACTTTGGGGAAAATGTTATCAGAAAGTATGAGAATTGTGGTTGGTAAGAAGTTCACTTGCCTGCCAACAGAAACCCAGGTTGTTGTTTTCTTGAATGTTTTCCTTTTAAGAGCCAGTAAAGATACTTCTAAGGGAAGGGGTTAGGGGGGACTGGCCTCCAGAGCAAAGTAGCCTTCTAAATAGGTCATCAGAAGCAAATTATTCTTCTTTTGGCTAGGTATATTCTAAGAAATTATAGCAGCAATTTCCCTCCTGAATACATCTACATTTCTTCCTGCTGATGTTTTACTACTGGACATATAGAGAGCACACATCTGGCAGGGTCAGTCCTGGGCAAACCCCTGAAGGAGGCAGAGGTGGCCTTTGATACTATCATTATGCCCTTTCAAAGGCATCTTCTACAAAGAAAATCATTTACCTCCATATTAATATTTTAACTGAATCATAAATTATACTGTTAGTTATATCAAATGATTATTTGGAAGTCAGTTTTCTAAAAAAAAAAGAGATCCACATTCTATCAACCAAGTATTCTAGTTTTGAAGCAAAAAGTCAGGGACAGATCTATGCCTTCATATTCATCAAGAAATATGTGTGTGTGGATGAATTTTTACCCATTTATTCATATGTGTACAGATACACACATATATGTGAAGATATTTCCAGAAGGTACTATAAAGTTCTCTAAACATTTCACACTATAGAGTTTGCATTAAAATTACAAAAGGGAAAGACACTTTTCATGGTTAGATTATACTGTCATAAGATATGAGATAAGAGCATTGCAAATCACAAAGATTCAAAAAATAGTAGTCAATGAAAACAGGCTTAATTTTGTTTTTAGTAGAAAACTGCTAGATCTGTGACCCTGACTGTTGTCACTTGGTCCTTAACCTGCTTTTTTCTGTTTGCAGTATTTGTTTGATGTAGGAACTTTGGTCTATGACTAGCACAATCCTGAGACTTTTTCTTCTGATACTCTTCGGAATTCAGAAGATCAATGAATTCTTTCTGTTTACTTTGTCCTCTGGCTCAAATACTTTTGTATAGCCCCTCATTGTTTTCTTGAGACACAGTGTCAGAGTTTTTGTTGTTGTTGTTGTTGTTGTTGTTGTTATTTATTATTTTTTAAGGGAGTCCAATGATTCTGAAATCAATTAGCACTACAAGTATGATATTAAAATATTAAGGATAAGCGCAGGGCCTTCATTTTAATTGGCTTAGGGAATGCCTAATGAGGAAACTTCCCCTATTAATTTAGGTCAGTACTCTCTCTCTCTCTCTCTCTCTCTCTCTCTCTCTCTCTCTCTGAAACTTACAGTATTAGAAAGTTACATAGAACAACTCTTCCCCCAAGCCTCTGTTTATATTTGTATGTTAAAAGGTTTTAGCCAAAAAGGCCTAGGGTCTCCATTGCATGATGGGTTATCTCTGGTCATCCTGATGAATATCTGGCCCCTGTATCCAGATGGTTCTGGAGGAGAAAGTGAGGCTGGTGACCTTGCACAGCCCTCTCTCACTCAAATCAAGGTCAACTGCAAGTCATGTCATCATTTTCCTTATGCCATGTTCCTCTTTGAAAATGAAGGACAGGGCGGCTAGGTGGCGCAGTGAATAGAGCACCGGCCCTGGAGTCAGGAGGACCTGAGTTCAAATCCGGCCTCAGACACTTAACACAAAAAACTAGCCGTGTGACCTTGGGCAAGTCACTTAACCCCAACCTGCCCTCCAAAAAGCAAAAAAAAAAAAAAAAAGAAAATGAAGGACAAACAAAACAACAGCCTATATTTGTGGAAGAGCGTTGTCCAGGTCTTAACAGAGGGGGAATCTATTTTGTAAATATTTTTTACTCTGCCAACTCAATACATGCCATTTACTAAAAGTTAATTAAGTCTGACTGATTCTCTTAAGAAACACATGAATGGGGTCTCATGAGGGAAAGTATTAAAAAATCAGCCCTTCAGGATAACCTCTTTGCCCCAAAGTAGGGGCATTGCCCTCTTGCTACCAGCCCCTCAGTGTGAGTAGAATTTAGAGGAGATTCAACCAATATTTAGTTTGAACGTAAAATGTCAGCTTGCCCAAAAGACTATTACATGGAGAACTTGCACAGGACAAGCGCTCACATTGGTGGTCAGAAGAAGCAATACAAGGACCCTCTCAAGGTCTCTCTTAAGAACTTTGGAATTGATTGTATGACATGGGAGACACTGGGACAGGACCACTGTTCATCGGAGAAGGTGCTGTGCTCTATGAGCAAAGCAGAATTGAAGTAGCTCAAAAGAAACTGGAGATGTGCAAATTTAGAGAATCCACCCCAAATGTTCACATGGATGATTTGTGCCCAATCTGTGGGTAGAACATTCTGAGTTCGTATTGGTCTGATCAACCACAGTCAGGCACTGTAACTTGACTCTAGCATAGTGATAACATTTTGGTCCTCTTAAAGAATGAAGGACAACAGCCAATCAGTAAATGTGTGGGTACACATTTAAAATTCTTTTCCATGCTCACATGGCATAGGGTTTCTAATAATATGCCCTCTTGTCTGTCAAAAGGAAAGAAGCACTATGGTCACAAGAATTGTCTTCTCTCCAACCAAGATCATTCTTGAGGAGGAAGGGGAGCAGGAAAGATACCAGTTATACCAATATGGGCTGGGGTGTACCAAGGAAAGCCAGTACTGGTTAAGATCCTCTCATTCATTCCCAAATCTAGACCTCTAATTTTGACTCTCTTTTGAACTACAGACCCTAATTTTAACTTTCTCTAGGATATCTCCTTCTACATGCTCCTGAATATTTCAAATCCTGCTGCTATTTCTGCCTTTCTGGCTTCCTCTGGAGATTAGAAATGAATGAAAACATATTTAGTAAGTACTTACTATATGCCCAGCATTGTGCTAAGTGCCAGGAATACAAGGAAGCTGGACAATCCCTCCCTTAAAGAGCTTACTTTCTCAGAGGGGTAAATAACAGACAGAACCACCAGTTCCCACCCACAATTCTATGGTGATGGGTGGGATATTGCTCCATATACTTGGCTCCAGGCTCCAGAAGATTCACATCATCTTTTTGCTGGGCTGCCAACCATATCCTATACCCTCCATCCCCACCTCCACCCCCACCCCCGCCTACTTTTATCTCTTATTATGGGAACAGTAATCAAATCAAGACTTTTGGAATGGGGATATCAATAAAGCAGTCTACATAATAAACCTTAGAGTATCTATCATTCCATTCACTATCTCTGTGACTTTATCCTTTAATCGCCACCAGAACCCTATATATGTAGTGTCTTCTAATGAAATATATGCTCCTCCAGAGCATAGACTGACTCTACTTTATGTTTATATACTCTCTCATTATGTGCCAACATATGATGAGCATTGACTAAGTACTTTCTATTCTTGAATTCCAACCTGTTGGTTTTCCTATTTATGCTCATGACATTGCTATTTCCTTGGCTACTCAGGTTTGAAAACCTCAGTGTGGTCTTTGGCTTTTCCATTTTCCTTATAATCCCTAACTGATAGTTAATAAATCCTGTTGTTGCTGTCCTTGCATTCTAGCTTTTATATCTCTGTCCACTCATTTCCTTTCTTTTCTTTGTTTTTGGGTTTGTTTGTTTTTTTGAGGAGCAATAGAAGTTAAGTGACTTGCCCAAGGTCCCACAGCTATTAAGTGTTAAGTGTCTGAGGCTGGATTTGAACTCAGGTCCTCCTGACTCCAGGGCTGGTGGTCTGTTTGCTGCACCACCTAGCCACACCATCATGCATTTCCTTTCCAAATAGCAACCCCATCTTTTAGGTCCTTACCTAAATTAATGCATTAGTCTCCTCAAAGTCTTCCTATTTGTAATAACTCTCTCCTCCAACACACCCTATGCTCTAATGCCAAGATTTCACTTCCTAATGTTTAATTCTAATAAACTAATCCCCTGCTCAAAAACCTCAATGGATCCATGTTTCCCATCAAATAAAGTCATTGAATCATTGAATTGCAAGCCCTGAAAAGGATTATAAAGATCACATTTTGCCACATTCTCTCTATATAGATGAGGAACTATGACCTAGAAAGACTGGAGATCTTGCTAAATTGTAAATAATCAGTAAGTGGCAGAACTGATTTTGAACCCTATACTCTAATACCTAGTCCAACGGTCTTCACAAATTCCTCAAAACATCATTCAAGGTCTTCATCACTTAGCCACAGAGTCTTCAGCAGACCTTCCTTTTACCACTTCTCTTGATTGATCATATATTCCAGCTGAACAGGACAACTTTTCATTGCCTGAGAACACAGTACTTTCATCCCTAGGTACCTTTGATCTTGTTACTCCTCTTGTCTGAAATATCATTTTCCCAAGATCCATCTGTCCAATTCATATATGTATTTCATGGCCAAGTTCCATTGTCATCTCCTCCAGACAGCCTTCCCTAGTCCCTATAGCTGGAAGCATTATCTTTTTTTTTCATCCCCCTTAACTTTTAAGCTCTTTGTGTCTCTCTCCTTGAACTTTTAAACTGAACCATGTATTACCATGAGAGTTAGACAAAGGGTGAGGCCACTGGACCTGGTGCTCTTCTTCCCCCAGGGCAGTACTTTGTCCCATGCTTTGAGGTCTTCCACCAGCCTGTCGGCACAACCCTCTGGCATTCAACCCTCATATTGCCTAGCCCCCCTCAGTACATCCAACACACAAATCCCTTCTTCCCTTTCAGAAGGCAGAGGTATCAAATCATTTGGCCTCATCAGGGCTGCAACACCCCTACTAAGTACGACCTGAACCAGATTCAAATGTAATTGGAAAATATTTAAGAAATAAGTAAAAACACACTAGAAGACATCTAATGTTAATATGTAGTTTTCTAAGTGAATTTGTGACCTGCAGAGATCCACTGTAGAGTGGCCCTATTTTTTATCTGAATATGACACCACTGCCCTAAAGGATAAGCACAAATAAATATGTATCCTGTATATATACATTCCCTTAGGATTTGCTCAAGTAATTGTTTTGTTAATATTCTAAAATATTTCAAACTATTGTATGCCTATCTTGAGGTATTTACATTTTAAAGACTACTCAAATGAATTTTTAATGAGCAAAAATTGCTGACACCACTGTTCAGCTTGAAAGGGAGATAAAGGTAAAAGGGGTCTTTAAAAAAGTCCCTCAAATCATACAGGTTGGAGAAGTCCCCATCTCATTACAAATATGCATAAAAGCTATTATCATATGTTACATTTAAACCAGAGGCTATGAAAATGAGGTAGAAGGTGTAGTGGAAAGAGAACTGACCTAGCTTAGTCCTATTGCAAGATCTCCAGAACTTTGTTCATTTCTCTCATCTCCTTGGGCCACCATTCATCCCTTCCTCTGAAAATTAAGGCATTTCAGTGATTCTCAACCTGTGGGTCGCAACCCCTTGGGGGCCAAAAGGGGTCTCCTAAGACCATCGGAAAACATATATTTCCCATGCTTTTAGGAATGGAGACACTGCTCCTCTATCCATCTCCAAGCAGGTCCACCCACATGCAGATACGCCCACATACGGGAATTAAAGGGTTGCGGCATTAGGAAAGTTGAGAACCACTACATTAGATGAACCAACAACTATTATATCATAGATTATCTGGAAGAGAAACCAGAGACTATCTAGTCTAACCCTTTCTTTTCACAGATGAAAAAAAATCCAGAATGTTTAAGAGACTTGTCCAAGGTCTCACTGTATTAAACATCAAAGGTAGGATTTGAACCAGATCCTTTGACTTCAGGACCCTTATTCTTTACATGGAACTAAGTTGTTTCTAACCTGTAAGATTTCTTTTACCTCTAAAACTCTATGATTTTAAGTGTGTTAGTGAAGGGGATTGTCATCAGTCCTCAAGAGGCATCATTATCTTTGTCTCAAAAGACTTGGTGCTTTGGAAACCACCTCTTCTCATCCATTCCTAACATTTATCAGCTGCCTGTTAAAAGTCCCACTGAATATAGTAGAAAGACCAATGAACAAATGAGAAAATCCAAGTTTTAATTCTAAATCTAGTACTAGACTAGCTATGTGATCACGAATAAGTCATTTATTCTCTCTAGTCCTCAGTTTTTTTATCTGGAGAGTGGGGATAAATTCTGCATACTATGTACCTAACCCACTTATTTCTTGTGAGGAAAGCTCATTATAAGTTGTAAAATGCTATAGACATGTGAAAATACTATTACTAGCTCTATGACTAAAGGCAAATCATTGCTTTTTCTGAATATAAGTTTCCTCATTGGTAAAGTGGGTTCAACAATAATTCTGTTGCTTCTCTCAGGGGCTTTTTTTGGGTAAAAATATTCTTTAAAGGAAATAGCAGCTAATTATTCTATAGATCAGCAATAGCTTCCTATCCTGATTTATCTTTGGCCATTTTGGGTGAAAGGGGTAAACTTAGCTCTATCTAACTGGTTGCAGGAGCCTTTTGGGTTTTGAGGATTGTCTTAAAATCTAGTAAAATTTCTATCTGAAAAATAATAATGAAAAACACCTGCTTAGATTCAGTGGTAAACTTACACTCACAGAATAAACACACACACACACACACACACACACACACAATGCTTTTAGTTCTAAGTACAATGACTTGCCCTACAAAGTACATTGTAAATTTTGCCCTAAGTAAATACTTAAGTCTAATGATAGGAAAATAAGATTCCCTAATGCAACAGCTGCTCACTAAATACAGTCCTACAAATGCATTTCTGGAGATTTGTTACTTGCTGGCTTCGAGTCTTATGGGACTAAATCTCTTCCTTTGCTATTGATCTGTGCTTTAAATTATTTTCCCATGAGGCTTTCAGCTAAGAGCATCTTTTTCCTTGGATCTCCTGGTATTTTTAATTGGCTTATGTTTGTTTAAACAAAATCACACCAGTGCCTTAGGCGGGTCTATTCATTACATTTGAAAACCAGCCCTACAATCATACCTCCCTACTCCTCCCTTCCCCCACTCCATCCCTGTCTCTTCCAGTCTTCTTTTTCATTACAAAAAACAAAAAATTCTTGTCATCAAAAAGTAAAATCCCAATGATCTGTGGAACATAAAGTTAAGCTTCTTAGAACATCTTGTAGGGAGTAGAAAGACAAAGAAATGTCTTCCAAATTAAGTTTATGACCTAGAATCCAAACGGTATGCATTTCTTTTAGTCAGACTCAAAGGAAAGGAAATAGTGTTATATAGTGGGAAAAACACAGAGCTGGGCTTTAGAACACAGGCATTCTATTGTCATCAATACCAATAAATATTTCTGTGGTCTTGGGAAAGTCACTTAACTTTTCTGATCATCTGTGAAATGCAGGTGGCTGTGTGATCAATTTCCTATGATCCTGTCACTAGGTGATATCAGAAGTCCCTTCTATCTGGGATATAATATCCAATTACACTGGCCTTCATGCTGTTCCTCACCCATGAAGTGAAGGGAAGAGAATGAGCATTTGTTAACTACCTCTTCTATGCCAGGCACAAGGTGAAGTGTTTTTATAGACTTTATTTTATTTCTTCAACAACAACCTCTAAGGTAGGTGCCATTAAGATCCCCACTTTACAGAGGAAAACCTGAGGCAGACAGAAATTAAGTAACTTGGCAAGGGACACATATTTAGAGTCTTGAGGTAGGATTTTAACTCGGGCCTTCTAGATTCCAGGCCCATCACTCTTTCCACTATGCCATCTAGCTGATGCTCCATCTTCTGAATGAGCATTTTCACTGGCCTTCCCCCATGCCTGGATCTCTCTCCCTCTTCACCTTCACCTTTAGACTTCAAGTCTCAGCTGAAATCCCAACTTCTTATTTTTTTGGAGGGGGTAGGGCAGGATAATTCAGGTTAAGTGACTTGCCCAAGGTCACATGGCTAGTAAGTGTTGTGCTTGAGGCCAAATTTGAACCCAGGTCCTCCTGACTCCAGGGCCGGTGCTCTACTCACTGTGCCACCTCACTACTCAACCACTCCCACAACTTCTTTAAAGAAGCTTTTCCCTGCCCTCCTTGATCTCATGCTTTCTTTCCCTCTAAGATTATCCCCACTTTATTCTGTCCCTTGTTTGAACATAGTTATATGCATATTGTCTCGCCCCACTACACTGTGATCCCCTTGAAAGCAGAGACTGATTTTGTTGTTGTTATGGTTGTTGTTGTGGTTGTGAGGTTTTTTGGTATCCCCAGTATTTAGCAAAACATCAGGCATACAGTAGTCCCCTAATAAATGCTTCTTGACTGATGATGTGATCTACCATTAGATTATAAATGCCTTGAGAAAAGATGTGACTTTTTGTCCAGCTCTTTCCATTGTGCATTGCTTATAGGTAAGTTAAGAATTGTCTTTTGAAGGAATAACTAGACAATGTAAGATGTGCCTAGATTTTTTTTCCATAATACAAAAGCTCATGACATCTAAAAATTAAAAGAAATAAAACAAGGGTAGTTAGCGCCTGGAATGATTATATCTCCCTTGATGGACCCTGGAGTGAACAGAAAACATAATGAATCATTACTTTCCCAAATACTCAGCAAGAGTTCAAAACAAGGGGCGGAGCCAAGATGGCGGCGTAGAAACAGCAAAGCACCACAGCTCCCACACAAATACGCTAAAAAACTCATAAAATGGGACGCTAAACAGATTTTCAAGCTCCAAAACTCTCCACAAGACAGAAAGCACTACAG
>JAQQSW010012268.1:0-10000 GCA_028646575.1 Pseudocheirus occidentalis | reverse complement strand
TCACTGACAATAATCATTACCATTTTAGCAGAAACTCAAAACTTTGAAGAAAATTGATTCAACTTTTTCTCTTCCTCTTGAGGAACAGACTAGCTATGGGTAAATAGATAGTTTATCAAAAGAATGGATGTGGAAAGACAGTTAAATGGGTTGTGGCAGGAAAAAAAATTTCCTATCAAAGATATCTCGCTGGAGGAAAAGAATGTACATTTCTCATTCTAACAACAGATTCTTGCTTCTGCTTTTTCTAATTACTTCTCTACAATTCCACAGTATATAATCTTCATTTGTACTGTTGATACAGTAAATAAAATCTCTCATTTCAACGGAGGCCTTATTTGTACAGTAGGTTGGAGGTAGATGTTGATGGGGGTGGGGGGAGAGAGTTCACAGGCAATTAATTGCACTAGCAGCAAAAGAATGTTTCCTTTTCCAAAAACAAGGCTCTTTGGACATCATTTACCTTCTCAGTGCTGCCAAGCATTCATAGGCTGGACCTATGCTCATTTTTCCAACTTGGCGAGGGAAATTGCCCATCTAGCCATTAATGTTTTGCAAAGACCTTTCAGAGCTTGTCTGAGCCAAATGCAGGTGAAAGCATTTCAGCCATGTAAATATCACGAATAAAAGAGTTTTATTCATCATTCCTCTGGTTTTTACAAATATATACAGGACAGCTGTAAAGACAATTCATATTCACTCATCATTTGTCATTAAGTTTGCCCATCCCCTGGAGGAAATGAATACTTGAAATTTGCTAAGTCATCCAATTTGCTCCAGTCTTTCCTTGGGAACCGCAGCCCCTGAGTTTTAATATACTCCCCTTTCCCTGGCATTTTGACAGATGGAAAATATCTATTGCTTTCTCATTTTCCGATTTGCAGTTCTTTGTAAACATGGCTTGTTGGCATAAACATAGATTTTAGAATATTTGAGATTATTGTCATTCTCCTGGGAAGCACACTATTTTATTTTATCTGTAAAATGTTTTAGGGTGGGAGTGGGGGAAGATGAAGGATGATGATCACTTCCTGGTCTGAATCCACAAAAATCTCAATGCTGCTAGTCCTTATCACCTTTATTTGGTGGAATTACGTGGGAGGAGTTCTTATAACCATGAGGCAAGAACCCTGAAAATGGAGAGCAGGCTGTAGATTTCAGGAAAGCTAACGGACATTTTGCTAGAATTAGGACCTAGGATAAGAATGATCATTGGAAACCTTTGAGTGTAACGCATTTGGTCAGTCATTCAAAAAGCATTTATTGAATTCACATAAAGGAGAAAGCTTTATATTATGTTCTCACAGGCACATGGGCAAGAATAGACATGCTCCCTGATCTAAAGGAGGTTCTCATAGAATGGAGGCGGATAAGACAAATTCTATCAACAAAAATAGAGATAAAAATGAGTATGCTAAAAATATTTTTATTAATGTTTTAGATATAATCAGAGAAAGTTTCTTAGACATAGAAGTGGAAAGATATATCCAAAACTTCTCCCTAATAGTACTAAGAAAAGATTTATGCACAAAGTATATCTCTTTCATAACATTTAAACATAACAACTAAAAAACTACTAAGTTGAACACTCTTCCCATATAGGTCACTGTTTCCTTCGTCCTTTGGGTGTATGAGGTTGCATAGAAGTATCAGGGCTGGCTCTGGCTCAGTGACAACTGGGCCTGCCATAAACCTGGGGTGAGTATAGATTTAAAAGGTTTGGCAGAGATAGGGTTTCCTCCATTAAAGAACACATAATGTGTCTTCCCATGTCATGCCAGAAAAAAATTGAGCTCTATTAGCCTAATTTTATGAGCAAGAGAGTAGAGTTAAATGACTCATGCAAAGATGCGTAATCAGTTGAGAATAAAGTAAGGAACAGATCCAGACCTTCTGATTTCTAATTCATTTTTTTAGAACTGATACGCGGCCTATGAACTATAAATTTATTCAGTATAACCTAAAGTCTTCATCAGCTATATCCATATACTGAATATTACATAAATTTATTAGAAGATTTAGTAGGTAAAACCATTTGAAAATTTTAATTGGCTACCATTTTGTTTAAAAAAAACAGTAGGCTCATCCATAAATTAAAAATCAAGGAGCATATGCATCAAAAACAATCAAAATCTTCAAAAGTTATCATAGAATATTAACAATATTTACATAGGAAACAAATCAATGAAATATGAGGAAAAGTGAAAAAAAATGCCAAGTGGTATATTTGAATCAGAGGCCTATGTCAATTCAGTCAATAATATAAGAACTTTTGCCATAATACTACCACCTGCAATTTTGCCTCTTTTGCTAATAGGCAATCCCCTTTTGCTAGTTGGATTTCATATAATTCTTAAAGTTGGAGCACCTAAATTTAATCCCCAAATTAGCTACTTAGTACTTGTGTGGCCTTGGGGACGGGCTTTTACCACTCTATTTTCTTATTCATAAAAAGGAATAAAGGTGTTGGATCTCTACAGCTTCTTCATCCTTTCATTCTATGATTCTAAGTTAATTTAATATTATTAACTATTTTCAGATGAGGATTTTGGAGGAGATCGAATCAAAGTGATTTCCTCAAGTACACACAGATAGGAACTCAGATCAAATTGGCATATGCCATAAAACCTTAGCGAAATTAGAGACAGATAATGCCAAATGAAACACAGCAAATTAATTCTAGCAGGAAACCATTCTTTCAGAAAGGCCCACATATTTTCACATATATTTTGTCATTACCTCATGATATTCTTGTGTGATAATAAGAGGAAAGATGTTATCATTAATTAGTGGATTGGGAAACCTAGACACAGAGTAAGTATGTTTTAACCGCCAAAAGGTAGTTAGACTTTTTAAAAGGGTTAGATAAAAATAGTTTAAAAAATACAGAATTGAAAGTTAAGACCCAGAAATATGTACATTGTAATTTAAAATGATTAAGCATGCAGCAGAGGAGAGTACAAAATGTACAAAATACTATGTTAGGTTCTAGGGCTACAAAGAAAAAAACCCCAACATAGACCCTATGCTTAAGGAGCTTACATTCTACTGAACTGGGAGGGAGGGGAAAAAGGGTAAGATAAATAAATGCAAAATAATTTTTGGAGTAAGAAGAACATTAATGACTGGGTTGTTTCAGTAAAGGTTTCATGTAGGAGGTAGCACCTTAGCTTGGCCATGAAGGAGACTATGGATCCTAAGATCTGCAGGTAAGTAGGGAGTACCTTGGAAGTAGGGACCTTCTCCTACGTAAAAGTATCAGCCTGGAGGAGAACTATAGACTTGATAGAACAGCTAGTGACCTTGGTGGGCTGACAGATAGAATGAATGAAAAGGAGCAATGGAAGTCATTCTAGAGCTATTGGACCTCAACCAGCATTTAAAATTTATTATTATAATACTAATAAATCGTGAAAGCTCACTTTTTAAAAGTATTTTTAATTTTACAAAATACATTATTCAAAATAATCCTGGGAGATAGATCGTATGGGTTTTATCTTCTCCTTCATCTGTTATTATCTGGCCACTCTTCAGTCTCCTTTGTTGAATCTTTATACATTTCATGCCAACTAATTGTGGGTATGTATACTCCAAGGCTCAATCCTAGGCTCAATCTTCATCTCAGGTGGTTATCTCATCAGTTCCCTTAAATTCATCTGTCTTCTCTATTTAGATGACTTGCAGATCTACAAATCTGTCTATAGTTTTCCCCCTCATATTTCAGTCTTTCAGTTACCAGTTGCCTATTGGACACTTCTTAGTGGAAGTCCTGGAAGTTTTTCAGATTCAACATGTACAAAACAGATCACCTTATATTTTCCTCTAACTCCCCTTCCCCCTTTCAAACTTCACTATTATCATTGAGGGTGAGATTTGTTGTCATAGCAGACTCCTCATTCTCTTAGCTCACGTATCCAATCAATTGCCAAGCCTTACCATTTCCGTCTTCTCAATATAGACATATTTTACACCCCCTTTTCTCCACATACGTAGCCACCACAGTAGCTCAGGCCCTTATCTCCTCTTGCTTGGACTAGAGCAGCAGTTTCCTAATTGGTTTCTCTGACTCAAGTCTCTTCCTGCTCAAATCTGTGTTCTGCACAGTTGCCAAAGTGATTTTCCTAAAATGCAGGTCTGATCGTGTGATCTCCCTACTTGAAAAAATCCAGAAGTTCCCTATTATCTATAGTTCACATATGAACCCCTCTCTTTGACATGCAGGTTTCTTTATTACCTAACTCGTTTCTACATTTTGATTCTTTTTACACATCATTACCTTCTGTGTATTCTAGAGTCAATCCTCGTAGCTTATTTGCTGTTCCTCAGACATAATGCTCTATTACCTGTGATTTTGTGTCTACTGGCTGTCCTCCATCTTCACTTTTGCCTCTTGGAATCCTTGGATTCCTTAAACACTCAGCTCAAGTGTCGCCTGTTTTTTGTTTTTGTTGCTCATCCTTCCTTCTCGAAGAGGATTAATGGCATCATGAGGTTGATGTTTTGATGTTTGTGTGAATTGGGTTTAAGTGAGGCAGGACTGTGCAAAGTCATCAGCCTCACTCTCTTCTCCAGGAGATCTTTAATAGTCTTCTAGATTAGAACTTTGGATGTAGCTAAGAAAAACTGAAAAGATTCAGTGTGTGGTCTGAAATCAAGGTTTGTAAATGGTACAAATCACTTGAAGAACTTCTTTATGTAATACTGGAGATGTTCCCAATTTATTCTAAGGTTCCTCAGTATCTACTTTATATGTAGCATAAACACATATGTGTCTATATATACCTATGTGTGTGCACATATATGCTTGTTGTCTCCTCTGTAGGAATGTCAACTTTCTGAAGGCAGGGGATGTTTTGTTTTTGTCTTTGTTTTCTCAGGGGCAAGCAAATTTCCTGGCATGTAAAAAGCACTTCATAAATGTTTGTTGATTGCTTGGTTGAGTGACCATTCCATTAAATATCAACTGTGGTTCTATCTCTTCTTTAATTTTCCTCTTGTTCTAACATAGGTGTTTTTCTTTAAAGCTTTTAAAAATATATTCTTCATATTCATCTTGACCCTCAGCTCATTTTGAGCTTTATTACCCCTCATGTTACTCTTATTGGGCTTTGCCACTCATTTTTATTCATTGTCAGTTACTTGCCCTTCCTTCTGTCTTCCATATGTCTTTTTAAAATCTAAATTGAGTAATAAATTCTGTGAATGTACATGAGTCTTTTTAGATGTGTTCCTTTTTATGTTTTTGGTATCACAATTTCATTCTTTTAAAAATTAATATTTTATTTTCCCCAATTACATGTAAAACAATTTTGCATGTAATTTTGAGTTTCAAAATTTTATTCTTGAGTTTTAAAATTCTTTCCCTTGTTCCCTCTCCTCCCTGCCTCCCCACATTGAGAAAGTAAGCAATTTGATATAGATTATACATTGGCAATCATGCAAAACACATTTCCTGTTAGTCATGTTGCAAAAGAAAACAGACCATAAAAGCCCCAAACCAACACAACCCAAAAAGTAAAGAAAGTAAAGAAAAAGTACTACTCAATCTAAATTTAAACATATATGCATGCATGTACATGTGTATATATGTATATATAGATATATGTGTATATGTTTGTGTGTATAAAAGAAGACTGTGGACCCAGCTCTAAGCTTTGTCTTCCCAGAAACAGAAACTAAGAAGGGCTTGAGGTGGACTTCTCACCATGAGCTTCAATATAGAACAGGGGCTGGATGTGGAGCTGGATGTAGAACTGGATGAGGCACTGAGAGCTGCCTGCCTGTGAATCTAGGTGACAGTTGGGTGAATTCAGGCAAGAGTTGGGAGCATGGAAGAGGAAACATGGAATTTGGTAGCCAACCTCAGGTCAATATGAAAGGACCTTTCCTTGGGTACTTAGTTCTAACTGACAAGATCATGATTTACTGTGACTTAGGAGTGGGAGAATTTGGACTTTGTACCCCTTAAGGATGATGGGAAACTAGTTTCCAATCAAGGTGAAAGAAGATTTTCTGACTGATGAGATTAAGACAATGTGACCTAGTGGTGGGAGACCTTGGTACTTTGTATCCCTTAGGGATGATTGCTCCTTAAGGATGATTGAATTAAGGACTTACTGAACAATATTTTTTGTTTAAGAATATATGGTCACTTTAGTGATAAGTTGTTATGTGACTGCTGTACTTTGGTTTCTGTAAATGTTTTGCTTAAGTTTACTGCTGAATAAATGGAGAGTTCACTATATGATCAGAACCATAAAGCTATTCACAACAGTAGTCCCCAGGAGAATTACTTGTGCTTGGCTTAACAACTATCCACCTCTAGGTCACAGTAAGTCATAATCTCCTCAATCAATACACAGTGTCCAAGTAAAGTTCTCCCTCATATTGACTCAAGACTGACTTCAAAATCCCATGGCTCCTCCCCTATGGCTTGAACACTCCTAGTTCTTGCTTGGATTCACTCATAGGCAGCTCTCCACTCTTCCTCCATGTCTCAGCTCATGGGGACTGCTCCACTCCAAGCTCCTGCCCAACAGGAGGTTCCAGGGGTCCCTGCCCATAGCGTCTGTTTCTAGGAAAACAAAACTTAACAGGGCTACAACAATATTTATACCCATTACCAGCATTATCATCTCAATTCATTTTAATAGCTTTTAAGAGAGGCTTAAGCTAAGCTTCCCTACTGTGGGTGAATCTCTACTCTTTAGCTCAATTCACTTATAAAGACCAACAGATAGGGCTTCTGTCTGAGAAATTAACATAGACCAACAGACAGAATTAATGTCTGAGAAATCAACACAGATCAACAGTGTCAACATCACAAACATTCTTTGTTAGGCCTCCCCACAAGCAAGGGCCTCTCACCAATTCACACGCTTCTCTCTTTCAACTCTGCTTCTCTCTCTCCTCTCCCTTTAAATAAAAACAATATATACTGTGTCCAAACAAAGACTCTTGATTCAATCAAAGACTCTTGATTCAGCCAAAAACTCTTGATTCAATCAAAGGCAAGACTCAATCAAAGGCATGCTATTGGCTAAAACTTATTTCAGAAAAACAACAAAAAAATCCTACTTTGTTAAGAGAAATAGAGTAAAGATAACTTTAACAGATGAAATATTCTGTCAGCTAGAACAGATAAGCATGTATACATTTATGTATGCATGTATATGCATTTGCATATGTATATGCATATGCATGTGTATGTGTACGTGTAATATTTGCATATATATGGACATATATGGACATATCCATACACACATATACTTAGAAATCTTAGGCATATATGTATGTATCTATATATCTAGACATTCATACATGTTTATATATCTAGATATATCTTCATTAAGTCTATAATATAGATTTTAAGTCTAGATATCTAGACACATACATGTATCTAGGTATACAGAAGCATACATATATCTCCTTTACTCTTTCTAGGAATATATGTATGTATATGTATATATCTCTATATACATGAATGCATACATTCTTATCTGTTTCAGCTGGCAGAACATTTTATCTGTAATATATCAAGTCACTATATGATGCACAGCAATGAGGATTAGAGAGATGTACTTTGCTCTGGTCAGAAAACATTTAATATTATGTTGAGTTCTGGGTGTTGAAAAGCTGACATGTATACATACATAAATACATGTGTTCACATGTAAGTATATATGCACACATGCATTTTTATGTATTTCTGATGTATTAGGTTGTTTAATGTTTTCATTGTATTTCCAAAACTGTTCAATGATCTCTTCAGAAGTCCTGGTAAAGATCACCATTGTTTACTGCTAGTTCTTGTCATGATCTTGGTGGGTCTGATCCTAATAGTAATGATGTTAAACACATTGGTTTAAGCATAGGAGATAATTGAAGAAATATTTGTGGAATGAAAACCCTTAATGAGGGCAGAGCCTTCTATTTCTCCTTGGAGTATCTCTGCTTCAGCAGTCAATCCACCTTGTAAAGTATTTGCATGACCAGAACCTGGTCATTTCTATTAGCTACGTAGAGGTGTTAGAAATTTTTGATTTGCATTAAAACACACACACACACACACACACTCTTAAAATGAATCTGAACTGTGTGGAATCAGTTTTCTAAAATCAAAGATGAAATACGATAGATTCAGTGTGGAAATTTTTTTACATGAATCAGCCCATTCCACTTTTTTGTCTCTTTACTTTTCAATTGTTTTCTGACTAGCATGGATTGATAGCCTAAGCCATCATTAGCTAGAGGATTTCTTTTTCTTTTTAACCTCTGCTGACCAATTCAATATCTTATTACCTTGATGGATGGTTCATGTTTTTGAAAAATAGATTGTAATCTCTTTTACCAGTTATCCTAGACATGGTCTTATGCTAGAAAGATTTACACCTTTTCCCAGGCCCAATCTCCTTTGCCAGCAGGAGAAAGAAATCCCAAACATATAAACATTTCATATTATTAAGGGTTATACAAATATATCATCTTTTTAGAAAAAAATAAAACAAACACATTAAGTCATGACCCAAAGTTAAAATTCCTTCTTTTAATGCCACTGCTCTTTAAAAAGCTCCCTTCTAACCCATTATTCATTTTGAACAAATAGGACATTTTATTTAATTACAGCAATTTTATACTTAAAAGAGGTTTTACAAATGAATCAGTAAATACTTAATGCAATGGACCCTTATCTTCCTCAGACCAGTAACTTCATCAGTATAGGGAGTTCCTAGTACAGAAACTTTGTTCACTATTACAAACCCTCTGCAACTGGTATAGTCTTAGATAGGAATTTGGGACAGTAAGAAGTTAAGTGATCCATCTATGATCACACAACTAATATGTGTTAGGGGCAGAAAATGAATCAGGTTTTCCAGATTCAAGGACAACCTTTATCCACATCATACTGCCACTACGGGCACATAGTATGATGCATTTTGACTAATAAGCAGGATCAAAAGAAGGCTAAAATGAACAGTCCTGGCTGGGAATTTGCTCATTGAGAAATGCCCCCAATGAATAGGCTGGGGGCATTCCTCAAGGTCTCCTATCATTCTGAGTATACCAGCAGAGCTCATAGGCTGCTCTTTGATTAGCCTCTTTTTTTGTTATGTGACTATACAATAATATTTGACTGAACCTTTCTTTAATGATATCCTTTATTATACTGGCTTTACCTTGGATTTGTAATATAGTCATCTACTCATACCCACTGTGCTTCTCCATTGTCCATTGTGACCTTCACCTCAATTCTTCACATATTATAGGGTTTTAAAAGACTTTTATTTTATTCTTGATTAACAGGTATTTACTTCTTTCCTTCATACTTTCCCTTATTTAGAAAAAAGAGCGTAATCCTTGTAAAGTATATGCACATTCAAGCAAAACAAATTGTCATGGAGTCCATATCCAGAAATTGATATTTCATTCTGCCTATTGAGTCCATCACCTCTCCATTCAGCAGGGTGTAACAACAATGCAGTATTCACAATGCCTATGGTGACTATAAATATGCTGGAATAGTTATTTTTTTATGTAAAAATTTTTATTTGTTTCTTGTTTACATCATTCATTTTCACGAGATTTTTGAACTACAGATTTTCTCCCTGTCTTTCCCCTACCCCAAACCCCAAACAGCGATCCTACTGTAAAGCCCCTCCCTTGGTCTGCTCTCTAACTTTCTGGTAGGGCAGGGAGGGTCTCCCTACCCCAGCCCCTGTATATCTTAATTCCTAGTTGCAGGTATTGCAGAGCTTTAAATTCTAAATTCTTTCGATTCTTCCCTTGCCACCCACCCCCACTGGAAGGACAACCAATTCAATACAGACTGTGTAGGTGTGATTACACAGGACATCTTCATAGTGGACATATTGTGACAGTGATCATATTTCCCTCCTTCCTATCCCTCCCCCCTTGTTCTGTTCTCTACCCTGTCCCTGTCCCTTTATTGAAGTGTGATTATCCAGCATCCCTCCCCCAGACCCTGCCCTCCCCTCTGTCA
>JAQQSW010012266.1:0-12565 GCA_028646575.1 Pseudocheirus occidentalis | reverse complement strand
ATTGTGAACTGTTGAAACTGTGAACGTTGTACTGAACAAAGATTTGTAATGGAATAAACAGAGCGTTCACTAATACTATGTAATCCGAATCTTAAAAGCTCTTCACAGTAGCATTCTCTCAGGAATCTACTGCTGATTGCTTTTACATCTCTCTTCAGTGCTTCTCTTCCCCATCCCAAAGTTCCTTAGGTCCATCAGGGAAAATCTCCGGAGTTGTTTCCACCTCTCTCCATGACTCAAAATAACTCCTAAATAAAGGAGAAGAACAGGGCATTGATGACTCTAACACTGGAGGTGGTGGAGGACACAGCCTGCATGGTGGTCATGGATGCTGGGCTTAATTTATTCATCAATATTAATTTTATTCACTTTAAACCGAAAATTTTATTCACTTTAAACTGAAATGCAATGTCAGGTATGTACCACATGAAAGTCTAGACCTAGGTGCTGAAAATAACAGTAAAAATGAAAACAATATTGATACTCTGAGGTGGAGTGGTGAGGTAGATTTTGCTGGATGTTCTCTGGCATAGCCTTTGCTTGAATACACTAAATTTACCTTTTCTTTTGACTATATCAACAATCATTGGAACAATTGGTCTGTCTACAGATGCATCTGGGTGATCAATTAGAGGTTTCTTAAAGATGTCATATCCATGTAGCACCATAACATGACGGGTTTCAATATAAAGAGTAAAGATGGGTTCATATTTTTCAGCCAGCTTGAAAAGAATGCCTGAAATAAGAGGATGTTCAGTGTGAAAGAAAAGAAAGTTGTAATTTACCCCCTCAACTACCTCATAATGTGCTATATGCATGTATACGTATTTATACCTATGCATCCATGATTCCACATGCTGTTTAGGAATTCTCGATGTACAAAGACTTGTGCTGTGGGACAACAAAAGGGAATTTTCATTCCTTTCAGTTTCTCCTATGGAATCCCTCTCATTATGGATCAATGTTTTTCCCAGGTAGAGCTTTCTTCTGTGCTCCATTGGTATATGTCTAATGTAAAGACATTGTAAAAAGTGGCTGGGGTGAATGCTGGGTAGTTGTACCACGAAAGATTTATAAGAGGACATCAAAAAAGCTACACAGGCAGCAGAGAGGATTGTCATTCCCCAACAAAAATGATCTACTCAAATTACCTATCCTCATTTCTGAAACATTTGCAATATTTCTTCAATCACACACAGGTCAACTCCAACTGTTCTCTCCAAAGTTATGAATGGTCTGTGAATTGTCATATCTCTTGACTTTATCTTAATCCACATTCTTCTACACGTCTTTACAACATTTGACACTGTTGACAACTTTTCTTCTCTCATATACTCTTTTCCCTCTGGGTTTCTCTTCTCCTCTCTCTCTCTCCCTCTCTCTCTCTCTCTCTCTCTCTCTCTCTCTCTCTCTCTCTCTCTCTGTCTCTCTCTCTGTCTCTCTCTCTTTCTCTCTCTGTCTTTTTCTCTGTCTCTGTCTCTGTGTCTCTGTCTCTGTTTCTGTTTCTGTCTCTGTCTGTCTCCCTCTCTCCCCCTCCACCTTTCTGATAGCTGTTTACCAGTCTCTTTTCCTGGATTGTAGCCCAAATTGAATAACAGATCCATAAGGTTTCCCTGTTGTTCTGTTGTGGGCCATCTTCCCTTTCTACACTCTCATTCTTGGTAACCTCATAATCCCTATGGAGATAATTCACAGATCTATATATCTTGGCCTAGTATCATTCTTGAATATCCATAGGAATCCTATATTAAATAAGTTTAAAATAAAATTCCTTATCTGTACCCTAAAAAGGCACCCTCTTCAAAAAATCCTTATTTCTGGCTAAGATACCCCTATATTAGCTCACATATAGCTATTTCACTGCCTTAATCAACAAATCTTCACGTGTTTAACACTGTTACCTCTGGAATCAAATGTAAACTTCTTTGGTATTTAAAGCCCTCCACAACATGGCTGGAACCCAACTTTCCAGTGTCATAATTCTGCCTCATCTATTCCATGGTTCAGCTTTCTTGCTGTTCCTCACAAAACACTATCTGCCATCACCTTGCTTTTGCAAGGCTTTTTGTAGTCTTCTTCTCCAAATATTACTTTACATTGATTTTCAACACATTTTTTCTGCTTACTTCACAAATTCTCTCATTTCTCCCACTGGCTTACTTCACCAATCTGCATCCACAGTAGAAGTATGTATCATCAGAGGGATGACTGCTAAAGTTCTCTGCCTTCTATGAAAACAGTTAGCACAAAATTATCTTACCATTGCCTTGAGGCACATTTGTACGGATATATGTGGTTAGTTCAACTCACACCTTGGGAACTGTTTGGGGTCTGCCCTAATAAAGGTTCACAAATGGGTTGAGTTGGAGGGTGGATCTGTTTATAAGTTAAGCAATGCTGAGAAAATTTTGCTAGATCATCTTGTTATAGAACCATCCTATTGTTAACCAGAGTTGTCCCCTACTGCAGCTAAGGTGCATATCTGCTGGACTAGGTCAAGTTGCTTTCTGTTACTGGGCCGCACAATCCTGGGCTGACCCAGGGCAATGGCAGTCAGGAAGGCCTTTCAGAAAGGCCCCACATTCTTACTTAGGTAGTTAGAGAACCTTCTTCACTTCTCCCATGTCTGAATTCTGAGGGTTTTCTTCTTTTCAGTCAACATATGTAACTCCAGAGAGGTATATAGAGCCTTTCTTTTATCAACCAACTCTGTCAAACACAAGGTGTCCATGAAGGAATATGGTCATTCTTCCTCTAGGGTCTGGGCTCTTTTCTTAGAAAGGCTCTTTCACTTAAAGAACTCACACTGGTGTAGGATGATTAAGGAGCAGTTTACTAAACTCTCATGTCTACAAGGCTAAGCAATAGCCTGGTAATGTGCAATTGTCTAATAAACACAAAAGAATTCTTGTTCTCAGGTTTTTCCAGATATTAACTCCAAAGTTCTGCTTTTGGTACAGATGAAACACTGGGACACAAAGATAGACTCTTTAATATATTTTTACATGTGAAGATAATACATTTGAAACAACTCAGAAATATTAGACTAAGGAACCACAGTGCCAGAAACATGAGTCTTTTATATAATGAGCCCCTTGGTATATCAGGCATTACTATTCCATGGGGGGGTTTGGGAGCAAATACATAATAAAAACAAGAATCTGGTGGTGTGGGGGGCTGTCAGAAGGCTGGAATTAAAACAGAGTTAGGAGGAGGGCAGATATGATATAGTGCTAATGCTCTAGGGTCAGGGAAAACAATCAAAGCATGCTAAATATTTAGGTCTTGTGGGCACAAGGCCTTCAGGTATAAAAAAAAACCTTAATTTGAATGTAGGACAACAGAATAAAGAGTCCAAGTGAACAAATAAGGGAAGAATGTGTTACAACTGGCTAGGGTACTTTTGTAAGTTTATTTGTAGTCCAGATTGTTTCTATCTGAGAGGAAGGGAGTAAAATTGGTGTTGAAGAAATGACTCCAATATCCTTGACAACCACTCTAACACCAGGGGGTAAATTTGAGGGAGGCCAAAGTGGATAAATATTGTGTGTTTAAAAGTCTAAAAACCAATGAAGGGACTCCTGAGATCCAAGGTCAAAACTTTAGTCCACAATTTTAGAAATCCATGGCTGAAGAGAGAGATTACAGAAAGAGGGGGTTTCCCATATCACTTTGTGATGCTACATCTGGAATTAAATGTAGGTGAAATAGAGACAAAAGAACTAAGATAGTTACATCTTTTAAAAAACCAATTCCTTTAAAAAAATTAGACTAACATCTAGGCCTGAAAAGTTTAGAATGGCTGACCTTGCAGGAAATACACAGGGAATGGGTTAGGAGAGGTGATCATTATAGAATTATGGGTCATCAAGGAGGGAATAGTGAAATGATGAATAAGTGTTGCTTTTTCCCATGTGGAGTCATTAACAGTATGAAATCCACTGAAAATGAACTTAAAGACTCCAAATTATATTCCTTTAAAGTAGGGGAAATTGGGAGAGAAGAATCGTAGTGGAAATTGTTAGCAAAAATATGGGGAAGACAGTGTAAGAATGGGGTAACCTCAACTACAAGTCAATAGATCAAAGAGAGAAGGGCCTTAGAAGCCATCTTATTTCACAGATAAAGAAACTAGGGTGCAGGCAAGGAAAGGCATGGGCCCCAAATCCCAAAAGAAGTCATGTAGAAAGGCCTTCTGGTACCACGCTCAGTGCTCCATCCACTTTACCACATAGTCTTCCTCAGGTTCCTGGGTGTGGCCTTTTGACTGAGTCCAAGTATAACAGAAGAAATCCTTTTATTAGGTTTATTTGTTCTGTCAAGTTTAGATTTTATCAAGGGGACACATTTGAGGAGGAAATGGGCCATATATGGCCTTGAGGTTGCAGGTTCCCTGTACCTGTCTTTGATCACCGACTCTGCTTCCAATGCACCTAAGCAGTCATCCTTTCAAGGAGGAGCAATCACTCTGGAGAAGGATCCACCTTCTTCACCACCGTCATCACCAATTACTAAACAACTGATTCTAGTACCCAGGGAAGCCCAAGATCCCTGTGAGTGGCAGCAGAGCCCTGCAGACCACAGTGCCTACTTGAATCACAGCCTCTCCCATCGTCAGACCTGGAAGGTAACTCCTGCAACTGCTTCTGTATGTGCTGAAGGCACAATTACTGAAAACAAGAAAAGTCCCACCACCAAAGTCCTGGACACTATCAAATGGTTCAGTATCGGAAAAGGTATTATATTTATTACTGGAATTGGCATTGGATGTGCTGCCTTAGCATAAGTTTTGTTCATTTGCCCTAAGGATCACAAAGCCTTTCCAACAGACATGCAGCTGAAATTTCATACTCTGTATTACCTCAATAATACTGAGCACGTAGTAGGTACTTAAGAAATTATATTTTTATCCATTTTTTCAAAGTTCTCCAAGTTCAATACCCTGCTTCTAGAATTTCTCCTTTGCAATGAAGACTCTGAACAATTAGCAACTTGATATTCCTGTGGCAGAGTCTTGACAATGTCATTCCTCTACTCCAAAGTCCGCAGGGGTTCCCTACTGCCTCTCAAACTTGTTACCTCAATGCCTCCACAGCTGGCTCCAACCTAGTTGTCCAGATTTATTCTTTATTACCCCTCACCCCAAGCTTTACATTCTTGCCAAACTCTCCAGATAGCTGGATTATCTCACAGCCCCTTGCCTTTGCCTAATCTGCCTCCCAAACCACGAATTCCTTCCCACCCTCTCTTCCAGTCAGAATCTCTTACTTCCTTCAAGGTCTAGGTCGGGAGTTCTCAACTGCTTGACACTTTTTTTGGAGTCTCCCACTTACTAGTGCTTTCTCTGTCCTCAAATTACCTTTTACTCATCTATGAATCTGTTGTATCCTTGTAGGGAAGACAAGAACTATTTCCTTTCCATGAGAGATTGATTCATTCACCATGTCTCTTTCCCACCTCAGCACAGCACCTGGTTCATAGTGGATACAAAAAAATCTCTCATTAATTGGATGATTTTTTTCCTTTTTTTCCTTCTTCCTTTTTTTTTTACCAGTTTTACTTTTACTTTTACCTTTGCCTGCGCATAATATGATGCATTTTCAAGGGGCAAATATTTGGTTCTGTTCTTGAATTATTTCTTCTGCTACCAAAGCTTTGATAAAATGGCTAATGCATATCTGGCTTGATTGCTAATGGAAAAATTATTCACAGAGGCATTGACTCACACCATCCATGGCCTAGGACTCTAAGCAGCAATGAGTCTTGATTCAATAATAAATCTGAAGCCTTTCTCTCTCTCCCTACAATAAAAGAAACCAGGATCCAAAACCCAAATCAAGCCCCTTTACCTTTGACAATTATGTAGCCATATTCTTCAAACCCAATTGTAAGATGTTGCCAATAAAGGGAAGAGGAGTGGGACCTGGGGGAAGTTTTCCTCTTTTGAGTCCTTGGATCCAAAGAGACAAAATCAGGAAAATGACACAAGCCAGGAGGGCAGTCATGCTAAGTCCCCAAGGATCCATTGCCCTGGCAGATGATCAAACACCTCTCAGAGGTACCAGATCAGTCTCTGTTCTTTTATAATCATTCGTAGACAACAAGGGGTGGGAATGCCAAAGCAATAAAGAGATATTCCTTGTGAGTAAACAGGATAAGTTTTCCATTAACTAAGCTGAACTGGGCTTAATTGACTTCATAAACATGCCTCTGAATGTTGATTCTTCCTGAGAGAAAAGATGGCAATGAAATAGACATTGAATTGCTCTGCCTTCTTCCTGTCCTCTTTGAGTAGTGGACCACTTACTCAAGGATTCCTTCCCACTATCCATCCTTTCTTTCTCATCCTCCTCCTTCCCCTCCTACTTTTTCTTGTCTTGACCTCCTCCTATCTATCATCATCATCTTCATCTTCTTCATCTTCTTCTTCTCCTTCTCCTTCTGCTTCTGCTTCTGCTTCTTCTTCTTCCATGAACTTTTGGAGTCCCCAACATTTTTACATCCTTCACTATCTTCTGTGCTTTACTCTTCCTAACTCTGGTCTGTAAGGTTGGCACCTTTTCTTGTATCAGTCTCTGATGATACTCAGGCCTCCAGTCATCCTTTGTATATATGTTCATCTACTAATGACACCTCAAGCAGAGCATGAACCCATATCTCCACCAACCTGTCCCACTCTAGCTTGGAGAACAGGCACAGATTTCAGATTAAGACTGTAGCCAAATGTAATTTATTTCTTCTGGTCTTCCACATTGGATTGATGTGCAACACTTTCCTCTGTTCATACTGACCTCTGCTTTGAGGTCAGGTACAAGGCTCTGAGCATCACATCAGAATGTATGCCTTGCCTATTTTTTACTTGCACACAGATCTTTAAAGTTTCAAACATAATCTAATGTACCATCAATAGTCACCATATAGGGAGCACTTCATAAAGAACAATACTCACCTGGGTAGGGTCTCAGCTAGTCACATTCACCTCAAACCTCTCCCATTCACAGAAAGTCCATCACCTGCAAAGTTTCCTTAAAGGTGCTATTCCTTTTTATAAGAAGGCAGCTAATTTAATTCTCATTAATTTGATAAGTACAGTGAAAGATTAAGCATGTTACAGAGAAAAAGATGAGTTTTTATGTTTGATACATTAATAATTCCAAATGTGTCATATAGAACACCTACATTAGTGGTTTGGGTTTGCCTGAATTTTCATTAGAAAAGTATTTAGACCTAGTAGAAACTTTTCTGTGCTTCACTCTCAGATTTCTAGATCACAATGACCTGAAAAAGGATAATTTTTCAGTTGACAATGCCCTATGTCATGGATTAATCTTTGGAGCTTTTGACTGATTTGGACTCTTCTCTTTTCCCTTCGCCCTCATTCTCCATGAGAAGGAAGTAGTTGACAATGTCATTCCCAAGATGAGTCTTGATACCCAGAAAGATCTTGTACTTGTTAAGCTCCAGGTAAGCAACCACCATCTGCTCCACCTTTTAGCAGGAGACTCATCTATTGTATATCACGAGAATCTGAAAGATGTAGCAACATTAACTACTTTCTAGAGAATATGTTTTTAACTGTGTCAGGTCTGAAGGTCAGTCTCTTAAGACTGCCTCTCAGTTCCTTGCAGCAATATGTATGACTGCTATATTATTTTTTTAAAAAGTTGAATGTAAGTATAATGTCCAAATTTGATAGGAGAGGGGAAAAGTAACATCTCTCTTCTATAAGGAAGAAGACTATGTTTATGAAATAATGTACATACTTTTAGATTTAGTTGATATTTTGGTTGGTTTTGATCAACTTTTATTCTATTTTTTTTATTCTTAGTTACAAAGTATGATGGTTCACTGGGTAGAATATAGGGAGGGGTACAGATTCTGATTGCTCTTTGTACCAGGTATCTAAGTCTGGTTAGTTCTTCTTAATTATAAACTCATATTCCTATGTCAAGCCCTCTAGAACCTTAATGAGCTCTCCTGAGGTTGACTTAAATTGCCTATTAGCTTTGGTATCATCTGACATATGTTGCTTGCCCATTTCTTCTTTGTGGTGTTTCTTCATAAGGAAAATCTGCTTCCTCATGCCTTCTATCTCCATTCCCAAGTCAGATATGACAACTACCAAACACATCCAGAGTCTTCCAAAGTACTTCCATTTCAGTATTCCCTTCTTTCTTGAAGAAATGTTCAATTTCAAACTTGAGAGTGAAACATATATCAATATATCTATCTATTATCAACACAGTAGGATCTTAACATTGGCAAGTTGGTACCTAAAATCTGTAATTGTAGGTTGCTGAAATTTTGTCCATCTTGAGAATAACCTTATTTTTTGTCAGCCTCCCTCTTCTTATGCCAGTAGATGATGTAACATTTGAGGTTTGTATCAGACGTACCCAGAGAGTGTATATTCTCTAGGTAAGAAGCCAAGTAGTCATTCAGATTCTGCAGGGTTTGTTTCCCATTCATGTCAATTAGCAACCTGCCTCCATGGTTTCCACCAAAGCCTCCTTCAGATCTTCCAACCCCATGGATGAAGCTGAATGACCTTCAGCCAAGATGCTTGCCCAGAGTTCAGTGAGAGATGGAGAAAGTGGAAGCACTGCCAAGCCCAATGCTTCCCTGTCACTCCACCTCTTGAGAAGACTGGGGACAGGGTACTGGGAGGTGACTCCACCACTTTTCCAACCTTGGGGACAATCCTTCCTCCAATGATGGTTCCTAAAGTTGGTTTTCCACCAAAGCTTCTTTCTCTGTCAGATCACAGTAGGTTCTGAGAGTTTCAGAAAGAAAAGAATAAGATAAATAAATAAGGTACTTGCCCAAAGGTGTGCTAGAACCAGCTCAGTCCATCTCAAGAAAGCTGGTTATTAAATTCTAAGTGTGACCATTTGCACTTGGAACATGTGACAAATACCACAAATAAGGACTTGATTTATTGTTTTATTTATAGATTTTAAAAAGTGATGAAGAACATATCAATAGTATAGAGTCTGCTTTAAAGTGTGACAGTGACATCTTTCTCTTGGGAAGACAGTGATTGAACCTTGACAAGCCCACCCTGAATCCTGCCATGTGGAGGATGTGTAGGAGTCATTTACAGGAGAGCTGCCTGTCCTGCAAAAGAATGACAGACATGCTTTCTCTGTTGTTAGAGGGAATTCTTTTACTGATACATCACAGAACCCTTGCTATGTGTAATGATAATAATAATAATAATAATAATAATAATAATAATACTTTTATGACACTTTCTATGTCCCAGGCATTGTGCTAAAAGTTTTAAAGTATTATCTCATTTAATGCTCACAACAATAAGAGTAAGTAGGTGCTATGATTATCCCAGTTTTACAGATGAAGAAACTGAGCCAAAATGTGGTTGAGTGACCAGAGAATCAGAGCAGAAAAATCATCCTGGTTATACCTCCTGTTAACATTCTGACCTTGGTCAAGTCACTTCCTATCCCTAGTCTTCAGTTTCCTTCCCTGGCTACAGAGAGTGTTAGACTAGTTAGACTTGTTTTCAGTGAACTCCTGTGATCCTGCTATCCCCACCCCCCCCACACACACACAAATCCTCCACAGTCAAATCTTTCACTGCAAGTTTAAAAATTAGGAAATTTAACCACAGAGATATGAAGGGATTTACACAAGGCCATAAACTCATGAGTGGCTGGCAGAGCTGGGATCCTGCCTGAACTATGGACTGAGTCCAACTGAGGTGAACTTCCCTCTTTGTTTATAGGACATGTGGAGCCTGGTGACCATTCATGAACACATTTGAACTTAGCATGAACTTTTGAACAGGTTTGGGTTCCTTTTTTCAACTTCTAGTATTTTCGTAAATTTATTCTTCATTTTCATCATTCACTTCCATAAGATTTTGAGTTATGAATTTTTCCCTCTTCCTCCCCCCAGACAGTATACGATTTCATAGAGATTATATATATATATATAAATTTATATTAAATATATTTTCAAATTAGTCATATTATGGAGAATAATTAGGGAGATAAAATGAGAAAGAAGAAACTTAAAATGGGCAAATACTGTGCTTCAGTTTGCATTCAGACACCATAGCTCTTTTTCTAGATATGTATAATTGCATTTTCCACTATGAGTTTTTTGGAGTTGTCTTTGGTCCTGGCATTGCTAAGAAGGGACAAGTCTATTAAAGTTAAACATCATGCAATCTTTCTGTTTCTATGTACAATGTTCTCCTAGTTCTGCTCATTTCACACAGGATCAGTTCATGTAAGTATTTCCAGGTTCTTCGGAAGTCTGGCTGCTTATAATTTCTTATGGAACAATACTATTCCACTACAATCATTTCTCTAATTGATGGGAATGTACTCAGTTTCTAATTCTTGGCCACCACAGAAAGAACTGTTATAAATATTTCTGGACACGTGAGCGCTTTCTCCTTTTTTATGATGTCTTTGGGATACAGACTTAGAAGTGGTATTGTTGGGTCAAAGGGTATACACAGCTGTATAGCCATTTGGGCATAATTCAAAATTGCTCTCCAGAACTGATGGATCAGTTCACAGTATTACCAACAATGCATTAGTGTTCCAATTTTCCCACATCTCCAACATTTATCATTTTTCAGTTTTGTCATGCCAGTCAATTGGATAGGTGCAATGTGGTTCCCTGGAGTTGTTTAAATCTCCATTTCTCTAATCAATTGTTGTGTAGAGCATTTTTGCATATAATTAGAAAGCTTTAATTTATTCCTCTGAAAACTGCCTATTCATATCCTTTGAGTATCAGTTGGGGAATGTCTTGTATGCCTATAAATTTGATTCAGTTCTCCAAATGTTTTTAGAAGTGAGGGCTTTACCAGAGACACTCATTGTAAAAATTGTTTCCCACCCTTCTACTTTCCTTCTAATCTTGGTTGTGGCTTTGTTCAAAAACTGTTCAATTTAATGTAATTAAAATAATCATTTTTGCATTTCAAAATGTTCTCCATCTCTTGTTTGGTCATAAATTCTTCAGTTCTCCCTAAATTTTACTGGTAAACTATTCCTTGCTCTCCTCATTTGCTCATAGTATCAAACTTTATGTCTAAATCATGTGCTCATTTTGACTTCATCTTGGTATACAGCATAAGATGTGGGTCTCTACCTAGTTACTGCCATACTATTATCCAGGTGTCCAGCAGTTTTTTTTTTGAAACTGTAAATTAGAGCTTTTGGACTTATCAAAAAGTAGATTGGTAGATTTATACTTATAAACAGTAGTAGTCATTGACTACTGTTTCTTATATATCTAACTGATTCTTAGTTGGTACCAAATAGTTTATAATATAATTTAAGATCTGGTAGAGTTAGGCCTACTTCCCTTGCATTTCTTTTCATTAATTGCTTTGATATTACGGACCATTTGTTTTTTCAGATGAATTTGGTTATTATCATTCTTGCTCTATAAAATAATTCTGATAGTTTGATTGGTATGGTACTGAATAATAAATTCATTTAGGTAGAATTGAATTTTTATTATATTAGCTCAGCCTACTCATGAGCAACAGATATTTTTTCCAATTATTTAGATCTGACTTTATTTGTGTGAAAAATTATATGTAATTGTTTTCACATAGTTTGTGTGTTAGGTTTACATTTTAAAAAATCTTGTCTATTTACCTAATCCAGCACTACTATTATTTCATTCCTGCTAACTGGTTTCACACAGATGGAAGATTCATGCTACAAGGACAAGCAAGGGTGCTATGTACTCAGGAGAAAATCCACTTTCACTCAGTCTTCTGATAATTATTATCATTTTCATCAGGGAGACACATACTGATGAACTGTTTTTAAAACATCCTGGTAGGAAGGTAGAAGAATTCAATTTGGTTGTTAAAGTCTTCCAGGTGTTTCCATTTCAGGATAAAATGGCACATGATGCATTAAACCTCCAAACCTTGCAGAGCATTCTGGATAATATAAAATTGTACTTCAATCCAATTTCTATGCTGAAGCTTCAGTTTGGAGGTAATAAGGAGAAGAGCTGTATCATTATCATCCCTGTATGTCTTATTTCCCAGTTGCATTTGATTGTAGACCTTTAATTTCTAGATTCTTGCAATTACTCCCTTCTCACCCACTCCCACTGGAAGGAGCAGCAATTCAATACAGGCTGCACATGTGTAATTACACAGGACATCTCCATGGTGGGCGTATTGTGAGAGGCTGATTGTATGTCCTTACTTCTTATCCTGCACTCCCCCTTGTTTTATTCTCTACCCTGTCCCTGTCCTTTTACTGAGGTGTGTGCTTCCCGCAACCCTCCCCCCATCCCACCCTTCCCTCCAGCACCCCCACTCTCATCCCCATTCCCCTTCTCTCCTGTGTGGCAAGATACTCATTTTAGAGTTCATGTCATTCCTTCCCTAAGCCAAATTTAATGAGAGTAAATGAAAGTAAAGTTGTAACAGTTGTCCCTCTTTTATAAGGGATGATTAATCCTATTTTGTCTCTCCCTGTCTCCTCTCATTCAAGCTGTCTCCCACTTCAAAATTCCACCTTTTGAAGTATCATCTCTTCCTAATCAATTGATCCTG
>JAQQSW010012265.1:0-12565 GCA_028646575.1 Pseudocheirus occidentalis | reverse complement strand
TGTGGTGCTTTGCTGCTTCTACGCTGCCATCTTGGCCGCGCCCCCCCACTTTTAAACAATCTTGATGAAAAGACCAGGGATGAATAGAAAATTTGATTTTTCAAATATAAGACTCAAGGGAAATATAAAAAGGTAAACAGGAAAGGGAGATCATAAACATTTTAGTAAGGTTGAACTCTACATTTTTAAATAGGAAGATGGTACTTGCAACTCATTAGAACTCTTTCATTATTAGGGAAGTTAGGAGTATATATAGGCAGAGGGCAAAGATATGCAAGACATAATATCTTAAAAATAAAATTAAGGGGTGAGAGAGGAATGTAGTGGGATAAAGGGAAAGCAAGATACAGACTGGGGTAAATTATCTCACAAAAAAGAGGTAAGAAAAAACTTTTACACTGAAGGGAAAGAGTGGGAGATGAGGGGAAGTGAGTGGACTTTGCTCTCATCAGAATTGGCTCAAAGATACAGTAATATAAGCATCCAGTGGGACATAGAAATCTATTTTACCCTACAGGAAAATAGGAGGGGAAAGGGAGAAGAGAAAGGAGGAGGATATAAGGGAAGGCAACTTGGGATAGTCAGAAGCAAAACCCTTTTGAGGGGAGACAAGGAGAGAGAAAATATAAAAATAAAGGTGGGGGGGAATAGATGTAGAGAAATTTAATTAGTAGTAGTGACTGAAAAAGATGAAGCAAGTTTCTCTAATAAAGGCCTCATTTCTCAAAGGTATAGAGAACTGAGTCAAATTTATAAAAGTAAGTCATTCTGTAATTGATAAATGATCAAAAGATATGAACAATCTTCAGATGAAGTAATCAAAGCTATCTATAGCTATATGAAATGATGCTCCAAATTGTTATTGATGGGAGAAATATAAATTAAAACAATTCTGAGGTACTACCTCATACTTATTAAACTGGCTAACAAAACAGAAAAGGAAAATTACAAATGATGGAGGGGATGTGGGAAAAACAAGACATTAATGCATTGTTGTTTGAGTTGTGAACTGATACAAGCATTCTGTAGAGAAATTTGGTTCTATACTCAAAGGGCTATAAAACCACACATACTCTTTGACCTACTATACTATTACTAGGTCTGTATCCAGGAAAATATAAGAAAACAAGAAAGAAAAAAGGACCTATATATGCAAAAATATTTATAGCAACCCTTTTCTGGTGACAAATAATAAGAAATTGAGGGGATTTTTGTCAATTGGGGAATGGGTGAACCAATTATGGTATGTGATTATGACGGATCATGCAATTGTGCTATAAGAAATGATGAGTAGAATGCTCTCAGAAAAACCTGGAAACAAAGGAGCTGGTGAAAAGTGAATTGTACTGTGTACAAAGTAAGAGTAATATTATGGGATCATCATTTATTACTGAGTTAATAAAGGAATGATCGAAGACAACTGAAGGACTTATGATGAAAAATGCTATATATCCCCAGAGAAAGAGCTGATGGTGTCTGAATACAAATGGAAGCATAATTAATTTTTTTCTTTACTTTTCTTGAGTTATTTTTCTTTTAGGGGATCTATGTTTTCTTTCAAAATATGACTAATATGGAAATATTTTGTATGACTGCACATGTTTAACCTGTATGGAATTGCATGCCTTCTCAATGTGGAGGGCTGAGTAAGGGAGAAAATTTTGAATTCAAAGTTTTAAAAATGAGTGTTAAAATTGTCTTTACATGTAACTGGGAAAAATAAGAGTACTAGAAAAGAATAGTAACATTTCTGTCACAATTAAGTGTTGCCAAAAAGTCTGCAGTCAGGCAGGGCTACTATGGGAACTTGAACTTGATAATTCCATGCTTACAGGATCAATAAGAAGCCTTGAACTTGGGGTTTCTTTGAAAATAAACTGCTGATCTTGCTGCTCTGATTACCATGAAGGAAACTGGAAGTGATTTTGCATGCAAGAAAGTTGATGTGCTTATAAGAATCTTTGACATTTTTTTTAAACTTCTGGAAAAAAAATGCTTTGTAAAACCTAGAAAGGTAGTTGTAATATAGGGGAGAGAGAAGTAACATTAAGACCAGGAGGAGCAGGACTTAAAATCCTTCCTCTGACACATACTGATCTGCATAAAACAGTTAACTTCCTACTCCACTAGGCAATTTTCTAAGACTAAATTATAGAAAATGGTATCTACCTTCTTTAGTAGAGGATATCTCTTCATCTGAGGGTTTCCTCTTCCATGGATCCATTATCTGTCCCTACTATCCAACTAATGTAAGTTCTCTATACCTCACTTCAGCATCCCTTGGCCTGAGAAGATGTTAAAATACTTTTTGTCCCTGTGTAATCATGGAAAGATTACTCTTCATATCTGGGATCATGGAGAGGAGCATCATAGGGATTCAATGAAAAAGTCATTAAAAAGTTTCAACAAATTGATAAATGATAACTGAAGAGTAAACTATGAGCTACTTGTCTGCAGTTCCATACTAACCAGACTTCCATTAAGGTTATGCTTGCTTCAAAGACCTAAGATTCTCATGAGTCCAGAGATGTAGTAGATAATATTACAATTATAAAGGGTTGATAAATGGAAGAGTAAAGCACCAGATTTAACCTTAATATTTGTTATAAGCCTTGATTCAGTATCTTTGTTTGTTTGCTTTTCTTTTATCTGGACCCATGATATCATTGATAGAGGGAAATCTCAGTGAGGAAGCAACTTAAATATTAGGAAGCTGTCTGAAAAAGCGAGAGGTTAAATGACTTTCTTAGAGCCAGACAATTAGTATGGGTCAAAGGTGTTATTTTAACCCGTTTTTTTTTCTGAATTCCAGACCAGTTCTCTATCTTTTGTATATTATTTGGCACCATATTAAGTGTATGCCTTTTGGCACTGTTCCATTTATTTTAATAACTAGTACATTTTTTTGGAGGGGGTGACTTGCTCTAGGTCACTTGGCTAGTAAGTGTTAAGTATCTGAGGCTGGATTTGAAATTACAACCTCCTGATTCTATTCACTGTGCCACCTAGTACTTTATTTTTAAAAGAGAAATTCCAGGCTTATCTCAGTCTCAAAAACATTTATTCTTTATATATCAAAGCAGACAACATTAAAGTATTTGTTACTGTATAGGAACATGTCCTAACTGCAAAAAACAAACAAACAAAAAAAATTCTGTAAATGGAAAAACATACCGTTTTTCTGAACTGAAAACCTAAAAGTATAAGTCATAATTAAAATATCTTCACTTCTGTTCTGCACTCAGAACCTTTCCTCAGTGTTATCACATAGTAACTTCTCTGTGTATATTTAACATCATAACAAAATAGCTTTCATTCAAATAGCACTTTGAATTTTTTCATGGTTCACCTCATAATAACCCTGCAGTACAAATAATCTATTATTGCCCTCATTCACAGGTGAAGAAACTGAGGCTGAACAATCTGTTGACAGTCACAAAACTAACATCCGAGATAAGACTCAAAGTCAGGTGCTCTGACAGTAAGAACTGTGATCTTTGGTTGCTGATCATTGCTTACAATTACAATAAATGAAGGAGTAGAGAAAAATAATTCACTTTGTTTTACATGAAATGTAATAACATAAGAGTCTTTATTCTGAAGGGATGATTCAAAGCTAACTGTTCTTTTTTTTCTTCCAAGTATAATCAACCTTGTCTCAAATTTCTCACCTCTGTATTTCCAAATAAATCTTTCAAGTTTAATTCCCCCCCCCCATTTTCCACATCAAAATAGCAGAAAACATTTCATAATATCTAATTCTGATGGTTTTGTTCTTGTTCAGTCATTTTCAGTCATGTGCAATGCTTCATAACCTCCAATGGACTTTTTCTTGGCAAAAATACTTGAGTGGTTTGCCATTTTCTTCTCCAACTCATGTTACAGAAGGGGAAACTGAGGCAGACAGGGTTTAGTGATTTGCCCAGGATCACACAGCTAGTAAGTATCTGAGGTTGTATTAGACTTCCTGACTTCAAGTCTAGCATTGTATCTACTTTACTACCTCCTGTCCCATCTAATTTAATTCCTTCCACTTGATCCTATCAAAATATCTCTACCCAAACCTGTCATCCATAAACTATCCTAGTCCTCCATTTTCTGTCATCTCCAGGTAGCCTTCAGTTATTTGCCAACCTTAATTCCGTTTCTGGAGTCTGATCTCAGTTCCATCAAAGATCCTCCCAAGTCTTCTCTTCAAGATCCTCACTAATCCCCTCTTCTAGATCACCCCTAAATCTTCCTACAATCTTTCTGTATATAAGATTCATCTTGCATCCATGAAAGAGCTGAGAGTTATCTAGGTTAGACTCACTCTGTGTCAGATTATTCTGACTAGCTTTTCAATACAAGCTTCACAGATACTTAGGCTCTTTAAGAGTCTACCCATTATAGTGAATCTTTAATAAACTTTACTTTACATTGGCTGAAATAAGACTTGAGTTGAATTTGTTTGGCAGGACCCAGTGTGTTGGTATCGAGGGGTCTCAAACATCCCTAAACCCTAAACCTCAACAAAGTGACTTAGTGTAATAAAGCTCAGTGAATACAAGTCACTTGATTCCAATTTTCCTGTGTTTCTTTCATTTAGACACCCTATTTGTAATATGTTCTCTGCCCGATTAGACAATTTCTTGAGCATCAGTCTAGTTTATTTTTACTGCTTTTAAAAAATAATCTCATTTTTCTTTGATGGTATTCAAGTCCCTACCATACTACTGTTGTTTTGGAACTCACGTTTTGCGGATAGTTTATTATACAGTTAGTATTAAGACATATGTTCATGTTCTGTAGACACAATGAAAGCATCTCTGGACCACTTTAAGAGCAAACAAGATGATGTGGATGATATCTAACTTGTTTTATTCCCACATGATTTTTTTCTTAATATATAGCTTGGAGTTTATCATGAGTCCTTGGTTGAGTGATATTAAAAAAGCCTTTAATATTATTATTTTAATAAACCATGTGAAAGTGAAAATTGATTTAAAAAAATTCTCCATTGCTGTGTAAGGCCATATTCCTTACCCTTGCAAAGTTATTCAAGAAACCTCAGGCTATTTGGATCACAATTCTGGTATTAGGAAGTTTTGCCTCCAACTTTGTCTTTTGAATTGCAACTCCACCCTTCACACATACTCTGGAGAAATTTGCTTAAATTAAAGGTCAAGCTTTTTCAGTCTAAGCTGTTCTAGCAACTCCCCAATTGTACAAATCACATTTTATTTGTAGTGAAGGGTTTTTCAGAAGGGGTGGTCCGGATGATCTAACAGCAAACAGAGGTTAGAGGGGTTTTGGTTTATTTGTTTCTACATTTTAGCCAATCAGAAGAAGACACACCTATGTTACTCAAGATTTTGTGTTTTCCTTGCTTTTTTGATATTTCTCTTTTTGACTATAAAAGAACTATATCAGTCCTCTTTCAGGGTATTTTGGCTACTTAGAAGCTACTGAACCCTTTTATTAGGAAATGCTGCCCTTGATAATAAAAGGAACATAATAGGAACCTCACTGCCTCAGTTTGATTTCTGTCACATCATTATCAAAGTCTTTTCCTCATCTGAAACCTATGATGAAACAAATATCATGATGCTTAATTTACACATGTGGAAACTGAGGATCATAGAGGAAAAGTAGCTTGTTTTTATTTAGAAATTGTCAGAGCCAGGACTTGAACCTAGATTTTGGGGGACTCCAGATCCATTATTTTTTCTACTATCTTAGGTAAGTTCCTATCTTTACATCTTTGTATACCTGATAATATTTAGGACAATACCTTTCCAGGCTCACAACATAGTGGTTTTGAGATCCTACCTGTAACTTCTATTACTACCACTAGAATTAGATTTTCTTTTTCTTTAGGGCTCAAATTGAAATTACTGGTGTGCCTGCATACTGACACCAGAATAAGACTTACCTTAACTATTAGTATTCTATTAGGTTTTTTTGTATTTTTGGGAGGATCACATGAAATAAGAATCCTGAGGTGCTTAGCATGATGTCTGTCACATAGTAAGCCCTATATAAATGCTAGTTATTATTAATAACAATATTAATAATTATTAAAATTAACAGATTCTCAGATGACTCAATTTTCATATCTTTTTAAGGGTACTAAAATTATCTTCTCTACATAACTGACAGAGCTCTCACAATCAAAATGAGGTAATACCTAAGAAAATGCTTTAACCATACAAATATAAAATAAATATAAATATGTTATTTATTATTTGCAAATTTCAGCTGACTTGAGGTATGATCAAAAGACAAATGCTGGGTATAAATAGGCTGCCATATATTGCTAACAATGACTTTTTGGGCTCTTTAACTTTTAAAAAAATGTACTTTATATCACTTTAATGTCCAAATATCCCCTAAGGAGAAATCCCTCATGTTTAACAATCCATACATGAAGATTACTAACTTATTCTCCCCTGAATCTTAACAATCCATACATGAAGATTACTAACTCATTCTCCCCTGAATCTTTCTTCTTTAGGATAAGTCATCAAAGTTCTTTCAATCTATTATCATATAATAAGGACTCAAGGTCCTTTATTATCAAAATTGTCTTCTTCTTTACCCTTTCCACTTTGTCAATGTCCTTCCTAAACTATGGCACCAAGAACTGAATACAGTTATATGAATGTGGTCTAACCAAGGCAGCTTAGAGCAGAATGATCACTGCTGGAAGCTATACTTCTATTAATGTAGCTTAGCATCACACTACTTTAAAATTGTATTGCTTTGTTTTTGGCTGCTATATCATACTATTGACTTATATTGAGGGGGGAAAAGATTATTTTCAGAAAAACTCTGACATTGCTTTTTAAAAAAATCTAAGTATGAGACTTTAGAGACAACATTGCATAGTAGAGTGTAGGACTTAAAAGTGAGAATGACCTAGATTCAAATGCCATTTCTGAAACTTTAGTGAGAACTGTGTTAATGAATTAATTAATCTAAATATTCATTTGTTCATCAATAAAGAATTGATTGTATTGAATGTCCTTCAATACTCTTTTAGCACTTAATCTATGATCCTAATATCTGATATTTAACCTGAGGAATTTTGACTTTACATTCATCACAGTGTTCTAATCTGTGAAAACATTATGGATGTTTTAGATATTGCTCCCAGCTTTGCGTCTTCTGCAAATTTGACCAGCATGCCATTTCTGCCTTTATCTGACTCATTGATAAAAATGTTAAATAGCATATGACCAAGAACAGATTCCTGGGGCGCTCCATTGGATACTTCTAGCAAAGATGACATTTAGTCAGCTGCAGTCTGGCTGTTTGAACAGCTCTGAATACATCCAATTGTCCCATTGTCTTCTTCTCATATCTCTACCTATTCCATAAAAATAGTATGAGACATACTTTATCGATGCTTCCCTAGCACCTAGGTTAAATATATTTTTTACATTCTACTGATCTGGCATTTTAGCAACTCTGCCAAAAAAAAGGAAAATAAAGCCATTCTTGCATGTTTTGTTTATTTATTTTTAAGATACATAGTTCCTGGCGACCATAGCTTCCATTTTGAGGACATTACTAATCATGACTTTAAAAATTCATTTTGAAAATTTCCCTAGGAATTGAAGTCAAACATATTTGCTTAAAATTTACAGACTCTCTTCTCCTCTCTCTCTCTCTCTCTCTCTCTCTCTCTCTCTCTCTCTCTCTCTCTCCCTCCCTCTCCCTGTCTCTCCCTCTTTCTCTCTCTCTCTCTCTCTCTCTAAACATCAGGCCATATTCCCATATCTCCAGTTAAGTGGTAGTTCTTTTCCTCATGTCTTTGCAACATCATGGACAGCAGCTTAACAATTAGAATATCTGTAATTCTGTCAGTATTAGGTGAAATAGCTCAATGATACCAGGTGATGAATTCATCAGGGGTAGCTAGGTGCTATCTTATTCTGGGTATCAAGTCTCTGTTATGAAATTTCATCGTGTCCTTTCTCATTTAGGGGTCATTTTCCTTGGCAGAGAAAAGAGAAGCAAAATAATACTTTAACAGACCTGTCTTCTCTCTGGGACCAGTTATCATCACCTCATCCCCCCTAAGCAGCCATCTATCCCTTCCTTGATATATCCCTCTCCACCAATATAGTTTTAAAAAACAAAACAAACCCTCTCTGTTTTCCTTAACTTCATTCACCAATCTCAAGTCATTCTAAATTTTATCATCCTTGACAATATTGCACAATTTTCATGCTTTTCTATTCATCTGCTCTTTCCTTTATTTCCCTCTTTTGTACTCATATGTAAAAAAAAACACAAAAAACTAAGGTAATAAGTGAATGCCTTTTGTGTATCCACTTCAGATAACTTCTATTTTTCTCTATGATAGCTTTGTTTCCCTTTGTGTCTTCATGATTCCATATGTGAGAAACCCCTTTCTTTCCTGGGCTTGATTTTGATATTAAAGGAGACTGGTCAGATTAAATTGGAATGGAGTGTACAGGAAATGTAGAGCTATGACTCTGGAAGCAGGTTTGTCTACTCAGGTCTATGATTTTTTTTGACCCATCACAGCATTAATGTCTTACCTGGAAGGGGTGCTCTCCTTTTGTCCAGTTGGTTATAAAATGTCCTAAATCTCTTTGTTGTTGTCTGTTTTGTTCACTAGGAGGCATAACTGGGATTCTTAGAATTTACCTTTCAGATCATGACAGGTTTTATAAAAGTTCCTCTCATTTGATGCATTCCTATTAAGTACCAGTGGGATTTAAAAAAAATATTTCCCCTAAAGACTTTTGATCAATGTTTTCTGGATCTTCAAGATTAATTTGTAAAAACAATCTAAGAAGAGGCTTCTTTATGAAGCTTCTGGCAATATTTGGTCACTTGAGGTGTTAAATTGGCAACTATTTGTGATACTGTTGATTTCATATAGGTAGAAACAAAAAAAAATACTCGAGGACTCAAGGAATTATTTATACTTTCTTCTTGCTGGACCTCCCTGTTTAGAACAATGAAAACTTTAAAATATAAGCTAAATTTTATATATATATATTATATATATGTACACATATATACATACATGCACACATATCTGTGTATTATCTATTTATATCTATCTATCTATCTATCTATCTATCTATCTAATCTGTCTCCTTTTTGGAGGGGGGAAAGCAGGGCAATTGGGGTTAAATGAGTTGCCCAAGATCACATGGCTAATAAGTGTTAAGTGTCTGAGGTCTGATTTGAACTCAGGTCCTCCTGAGTCCAGGGCTAGTGCTCTATTCACTCTGCTACCTAGCCTCCCCAAACTAAATATATTTTTGTATACTTTTAGATCTTATTAATATCTTCTGTTTTCACATTAGTCATTTCAACTTTCAGTTACCACTTACTGTAAAAAATATATACATAAAGAAAAACTAAGATGGGGAGAGGATTCTGGGAAAATGGGGGAGAAGGTCAGAAAACTCCAAGTTCTCAAGATTTTCTCCTACAAAAGAGTTAAAATAGCAACTAAGCGGGTGGAGGGGGAGGGAGAGAAGTTTAAGTGGAGATGAATAAGAACAGGGGTATAGAGTCCTCTTGTGACAATTTGAGAAGATCAGAAGAAAAAATCCCAGGATAAGGCTTGCTCCCTGTGAAGAGTAAACACCTCCAGCCTAGGTTTCATTTTAACAGCAAGGTGAGGGGAAGTGGGTGTCTGGACCCTGGAAGATCAAGGGAACCTCTGCTGACAAGGAATGCCAGACCCACCTGTGCTACAAAGACTGGTGGGGATGAGAAGGAAACAGCACATGCTTGGTGAGTGCAGAAGCAGTGGAACAGAAGGACCCTCACTGTGGGCACTTACAGGTGGTTGGAGCTTTGGCTTTGGTTTCAGGCTAGAAGGAAGAACTGAAGGTCTGGAGCAAGAGGCTCCATTTCCTACACCACAGGGCTAGAAGTGATTACAAATAATTAAGCTTTTACCACAAAAAAGGAGAAAGGAGAAATTAAAAAAGGAGAAATAAAGGAGAAAAAAGGAGAAAGGCAAAGGAGAAATAATCCAACCATAGAAAACTATTATCAGAATAAATATGACCAGGGTTCATCTTCTGTAATGCTATGCACAAACAGATTCCCAAAAGAATGCTACTGTGAACAGCTTTCAAGGTTCAGATTACACAGTAATAGTGAACACTCTGTTTATTCCATTACAAATCAAGGCAACCATTCACTCAATTCACAATACAATAATCTGCCTTCCACTCATGGAGAAAATCAATACTCATTCAATCAATTCATAATACAATAATCACACTTCCACTCATGGGGCAACCATACATCAATCTTCCACTCATGGGGCAACTATACATCTACTCAATCAATCACTAACCAGTTCATAGAAAACCACACAAATATTCCACCCCTTGGTGTCCAGCAATTCTCAGTTTCATCCAAGGGGAGGCCTTTTATTCATCTTGACTCTGGGTGGTCTCTCTGATTCCCTGGATCCCCTTCCATGGTCCCAGCTCCCTCTTGAATCCACCAAACAGTCAGCTGTATTCAGAAGCAGACAGCTGCCAGGTTCTTATCCAATCCTCAGAAGTAGACAGCTCCCAGGTGGTTTTCCAGTCTTCAGGGCAATCCCTAGCACCCAACACATCTCAAACTCTTCACCACTTCTCTTGCCTGGAACTCAAGGATCAGCGAGGCCATGAACAAAGTCTTATCCTGGTCATGCTTCTTTAGTCTTCCAACAGTTCAGCTGGCCCTAGGACGCAGAAGGAGTATTGGCCTTCTAGATGGCCAAAGGAGATCCAGAATCTTAAGGAAGAAAATGACACCTTGAAAACTAGAACTGGGCAAAGTGAAGGCAGTGAAATTATAAGAGATCTGGCAATGATTAAATGAAATATGAATAATGAAAAAATAGAAGAGAAAGTGAAATCTCTTATAAGAAAAACAATAGATTTGGAAAAAAAAGATCAAGAAGAAAAAATATAGAAATTATTGGACAAACTGAAAGTTATGATCAAAAAAAGAATCTTGATACAATAATACAAGTACAAAGAAAATTGTCCTGAAACATTAGAACAAGAGGGAAAGTAGAAAAAGAAAAAAAATTCATCAATCACCTCTTTAAAAAGCTCCTATCAGGAAAACTCACAGGAATATCATAATCAAATTTCAAAACCTCGGCTTCAAGGACAAAATATTAAAAGCATCAAGATTAAAACGATATAAATATGATAGTGACACAGAATTATACAAGAAGTTTTGGAAGACATTAAAGGACCACAGGTCTTAGAACACAGAACATTGAAGAGCAAAAGAACTATATCTTACCCTGAAAAATTAAGTATCCTGAACAACAACAACAAAAAAGGACATTTGATAAGCTCCCAACTTTCAAGACTTTTCTAAAATAAAATCCTGAACTTAATAATAGATGCAATATACAAAAAATAATACAAATATATGGTACTTAGCAAAGGTTGAGTATAAGGGATTCATAAGGACAGATTGTTTACTTTTTATATGTGTAAAATGTGTGTCTAAGATTCTTATTAATAAGTGAGTAGTTCATAAGAAAGACTGGGTTAAACCTGAATATGATATAACTTTAAAAAATTAAATCATTTAGGAACAGTTTAAAAGAGTAATTATTTATACTAATTAGGTGCAAGAGGAAGTAGATGGGGGAGGAGGGCTGGTAGTTCTGGTAACCAACTTTCATTGGGACTAGGTTTAAGAGGAAACAATACATATGTATTTACAAGAAGAATTTGGAAGAAATTTGGAAGAAATAAAACAGTGTAGAAGAGAGGATGAGGGAATAGGTAAATAGAGGTACAGAAGGGTATTGAGATTTATGGGAGTGGGAGGATATGGGAGGGGTCCTTGGAGGTGGGTAGGTAAGTCATAGGGGGCAAGGTAATAGGTAGAAGTGAAGTAGAGGAAACAGAAGAGGGATAGGAAATGAGATATATAAATATAAAAACAAAGATCAGGAGTAGAATAAGTTTGGTAAAGTATATTTCTAGATATGTATGTATTTATGTATTTATCTATAGCTGTGGAAAAAACATCTACACTTTATTGTGGCCTTCGGGAGTAGGGGAAATTGGGGGAGGGGATAAAAGAACAAGAAAAGTGCACAGCAGAGAACAAAAGAAAACTCACAAAGAAGTAAAGATGGACAATTTTTTTTTACTTTTACTTTTTTTCCTTTTAAATATATTTTAAATTTGACTTCTTGTTTACATCATTCATTTTCATGACATTTTCAGTTACAAATTTTCTCCCCATCTTGCCCCTGCCTACTCCCACTGTAAAGCCCCTCCCCTGCTCTGCTCTCTTACTTTCTGTTAGGGCAGGGAGGGTCTCCCTATCCCAGCTCCTATATATCTTAATTTCTAGTTGCAGGTATTGCAGAACTTTAAATTCTAGATTCTTACAATTCCTCCCTTGTCCTCCACCCCCACTGGAAGGACAATCAATTCAATACAGGCTGTGGATGTGTGATTATACAGGACATCTTCATAGTGAACATATTGTGACAGGGATCATCTGTCTCTCCTTCCTATCCCTCCCCCCCCCCATTCTGTTCTCTACC
>JAQQSW010012264.1:0-12565 GCA_028646575.1 Pseudocheirus occidentalis | reverse complement strand
ATATATATGAGTACACAGAGGGCACAGGATCAATTGAATAGGACGGGACGATACTCTAAAAGGTGAAATTCTGAGGTGGGAGAGGATTAGAATGAGAGGAGACAGGGGAGACAGAATTGGGTTAATCATCTCATGTAGAAAAGGCTAGGGATAATTGTTACAATGGATGGGAAGAACAGGAAGGCAAAATGGAAAGAGTCAACCTTACCCTCATTGAATTTGGCTTAGGGAAGAAATGACATAAACTCTAAACTGGGTATCTTGCCACACAGGAGAGTAGGAGGATGGGGATGAAAGGTGGGATGATGGAGGGGAAGGTAGGGTGGGGAGGGAGGATTGCTAGAAGAACACACTTCTGTAAAGGGGCAGGGACAGGGTAGAGAATAGAACAAGGTGGGGGGGTTGGGATAGGAAGGAAGGACATATTATCAGTCTCTCACAATATGTCCATTGTGGAGATGATCTGCGTATCTATGCGTGTACAGCCCATATTGAATTGCTTGTCGTGGGTAACAAGGGAGGAAGGGAAAGAATCTAGAATTTAAAGTTCTATAATCAAATGTTAAGAATATATTATTATTATTTTTATTATTATTATTATTAACTATATACAACTGGGAATTAAGATATACAGGCATTGGGGTAGGGAGACCCATCCTGCCCTACCAGAAAGTCAGAGGGGTGATGGGGGAGAACATAGGAGAGAGCAGATCAGGGGAGAGGCTATACAGTGGGATTACTGTTTTGGGGTGGTGGGTAGGGGAAAGATGGGGAGAATATTTGTAACTCAAAATCTCATGGAAATGAGTGATGTAAACAAGAAAATAAATAAAGTCAAATACAAAAAAAAGGAAAAAGATTGAGCTTGATTACATGTAGAAAAATGTGTAGTGTTTCTTTGAAAAGTTTTTATTGATATCACCTGCCTTTCTCAATATATCCATCCCTCTCCCAGAGAACCATTTCTTACAACAAACACTAAGAAGAAAAGTAATTCAATGAAACTCATTAGCATGTATGCAGGATTTTTGTACCCATAGTTCTCCACCTTTCCAAAAGAAGGAGAGGGCTTAATTTTCATGTTTTTTCTGTAGTTCAAGCTTAATCATTAGTTACATAGCATGCCATTTTGATTCTTGTTGCTATCATTCTATAGAATCATCATTATATTTATTGTAAATTTTGTGTCTCTGAATCTACTTACTTCACTTTGCATTGGCTCATGTGTATTCCTGTGCTTCTTAGGATTCTCCATAGCCATCATTTCTTGCCATGCTTAGCCATTTCTCAATCTGTGGGAACCTACTTTATTTTCAATTATTTCAACTATACAAAATTATGCAGTGTTTTCAATGATCCAAAAAAATCTCCCTTCTACAAATCCTAACTCTTTTAACCCAGTGATACTCTATGCATATGAAACATTACATACTGTGATTTCAGAATATTAGAATGACTTGTAACCTAAAATCAATGAAAAGATTCACATAATGTGTATGCACTTTGTCCCCCTCTCCCACAAAGTCTCCCCTACATAGAAGCTTCCCTTATAACAAAAAAGTTCAGTTAAGCAAAAGAAATAGGCCACTTGGCCTTTTCTGACAACGTATGCCTCTTTCTGTACCTAGAGTCCGTCATTTCTCTGCTGAAAGATAAGAAGCATGCTTCACCTTTGGTTCCCTGAAGCCAGGATCAGTCATTCCATATAGGCAACATAACATCAGAGGACTGAGAACATGAAAGGGTACAAAAAGAATCACTGATGATCTGTGGGAAAAATGGTGATAGGCTGGTCATTTAGCAAGAATAAGAGAGAACAAATAGATTACATGAGTGGAACACGTTGGCACATCTGACACAAGAGAAAAGAGGAATGGAAAATACAAGAGGAAGGCTTCCATTTATGTTCCTCTAGAAATCCTCCAGAATGGCTTTTGGGGGAAATATTAATGAGAATTCCACAGGATGAGGGGCCATGGACTGGCAGCAATTTGAATCAGCTTGGGATATGTGTGTGCAGGGTGATGTAATTACAAATCCCCCCAAGTACAAATGAATCTAGCTGACTTTAGTGACCCAGTGCAAAGAATACTCTTTGTTATTATGTTTATTGTTACTGATGATAATAAATATTTTTAACACTTACTATGTGCCAGCCACTGTGATAATATGCGTTAGATAGTACTTTATTTCATCCACTTTTATTTTGGTGTTAGTAACATCGTTTTGTCTTTGTATTTTGAAAGCAAAAGAAATCTCTTCTGTGATCTGTCATGTAGAGATGGTGACATCTATTTTAAATAATCCACCTTATTGTTAATGTTTAATCTAGTTATGTGTTTTGAAGCAAGTTTGACTATTCAGAGAATCATAGAATGGTGGAACTAGAAAAGACTTTTTAGCTCCTCATGTTCCCTCATTCTATGGGGGAACTGAGGCTGATACCCACTCAAACATTATAGGATCCATCTATGATTTCACAGGGTCATGGATCACATTGAACTTGGATGAACCTCAGAGTTCATTTAGATACCTCCCACCCAAGGCAACTGAGGCCTACAGAAGGTGAGTGGTCATAAAGAGCTGTAAGGTACCTGATAATTCATCTAGTCAATTCAACTCTCTCATTTTATATATGAGGAAACTGAACCCCAATGAGGTACAAGGTTACACAGGAACTCTGGCAGAGTGGGGAGGGGATGCCAGGTTCATCTTACTCTAAGTCCAGCCCTCTTTCCACTATACAAGCCACTCTTACAGCAAATGAACTAATTTTGTGTTCAATTCTCAAGATACTTAAAACAGTGGTAGTTCACAGATAGGTCTGACTCCTATAAATTCAATTCAATCCATTTAGCCTTTATTATTTTAAATGGCACCTGCCATTTGTAAGATTCTATGCTAGAAGCTGAGAGTACAAAGACAAAAGGAAAACTAGCACTTGCCTTCAAGAAGCTCACATGCTACTGAAAATCTCTTTTACAATCAAAATTAACCTAAAGAGGCAAATGGTATGTATCCTAGAGAGAAGTAGTTTATCTTAGTATATAGACCTGTACTGGTGACTTTGCACAGCCTTCCCTCACTTAAATCCAATTCACTTGCGTGTCATGTCATCACCTCCCTAATATCATGGTCCTCTTCAAAGAATGAAGGACAAACAGCAAGACCTGAACTTAGATTTAGGAAGACCTGAATTTAAATTATTGACTGATTGCATACCACTAGTTTTGCCTTGAGGGCAGCTTTCAGTGGTTAGGGCTTAGTATCTAGAAGACTCATCTTCCTGAGTTTAAATCTGTCCTCAGACACTGAGTATCTGTGACCCTGGGCAAGTCACTTAATCCTGTTTGCCTCAGTTTCCTCATCTGGCAACTGAGCTGGAGAAGGAAATGGGCAACTACTCCAGTATCTTTGACAAGAAAATCCCAAATGGACTCACAAAGAGTCAGACATGGCTGAGAAACAACTGAACAAGTTTCCCCTTGATACGTCTTCCATGTATATGTGTGTGTACATATGCATGTGGGCTTGTGTAAGGGGTGTATGGTATGCGCTTTGTCAATGTAGGGCAAAGGATGCATATTATATGTGTCCATATGGGTCTATCTGGATGTGGCTCGGGAGGTATCAACAGAGCCTCCTCTACCCACCCTTCTCCAAGTAAAATTTTTGTTCCTACCAAGAGGAGAAGCAAGACCAATTGGTGCCAATGCTTGCCTCAAAGAAAAGGTGTCAGGCTAAAATTATATCTATCTATCTATTATCTATCTATCTACCCTCTTTGTCAGTCTAGGGGAAATAATTTTTAGGTTCAAAATGAGCTCCTGATCACTATCCTTTAATGGGGAAGGAGTGTACTAAGCTACATAACCAAGGCTTGACTCTCTTTCCACCAAATTCCAGTTCTAGCAAATAGTCATTTATCTAAGTTGATAGCAAACAGAAATCAAAGAAGGTCTACAGATGAGAATATGTGACAAAACACAAAGTGAAGGAGTTCTTCCATTAGGAGTGAACTCAACCAAGAGAGAGATTTCCAGATCTCACCAAAAAGGAAATTTCCCAAAGTTTCTAATGTAGTGAAACTTGGAATAGGAACATGGTGGAGGTGGTGACTTTTCTACTTGTTGTCTTCTTTCACTCCTTTCGGGGACCTGAAGAGAATCTGGAACCAGACATTTTCTTTCTTGAAGCTGGAAGCCAAAAACCAGGATCTCTTCTTTCCCAAGGTTTCTCATTTCCCTGGCCCCTTTCCCCTTATTCATTGTGTAATCAGTCTCATCCAGGAGAATAGTCTTATGCAAATGGACTTTGAGCTGTGTATTATATAGCATAGTTCTTTGGTACAATAGAGAGATCTACTTCTTTATTTAGCACAGCCAATACATACATATGTTTGTATATATATTTCTTTAAGCATTTTCCATTTATAACATATATGTAAAATACTCAACAGGACTTGTCTATTTCTGTCTCTTTCAAATAGATGTATTAGCTGTAAGGTCTATGTAAGTTATATTTGAGAATCTTCACATTCTTAAAATTCTTGAGTTTTTCAGTTGATTTCTGTGTTTGGAGTCCAAGTTTTATATTCACACGTGTCTTCTAAAAATAAATAAATAAATAATAAACTCATTGCTTTGGGCTTTTTAAAAATATTAACTGCAATGTCACTAATTCCCCTGATTATTTCAGACTCAGTATATAAGACTCACACTAGCAGTTTTACTTTGAATTTATACTTGAGATTTCTCCTTCTTTTGTGATGGTGGCAGCTTGAAGGCACCTGAGAGTTCACTCATTAGAGTTTTCTACTTTTGATGTGAATCCCTTGTTAGGAATCAGCACTTTCCACGGTCATTAGCTTTTTCTGTTCTGCACTGATTTCCATTTAGTAGGCAGTTTCAGCTGCTGTGTTAGGTCTGTGAATTTGCTGGTATTTAACTTATTCATCACAGTTCATAAAATCCAGTCTTCTTAAAGTCTCACAAGTTGGTGAAGGATGAATGTTGGGGGCTGAGGCAGGGCTGGAAAGGGATTCATATATTTGGATTCAGTCTCCTCAAGTCAGAGAGCTATTAACTGTAGGTTATTTTAATCTTGAAACATTAGGAGGTAGTAGTTGGATTGGAGCTTTGCTCTATTCAAGAGGATGTATTCAGTCTAATTCAACCATAATTTGCTAAACATCCTCTATATGTCCATAACGATATATAAAGTATAAAATATAAATATAAAGTATAATCTTTGCTTTCCGGAACTTTCCAGTCTTGTTAGGGAGTTGTGATATACATTTGATAAAGTATGTAAAAATGCTCAATTTAATATTGTTGTGTATTTACATGTATGTTATAGATGCCTACTGCTTTAAGAAATATAGGCAAAAGGGGCAGCTAGGTGGTAAAGTGGATAAAGCACTGATCCTGGTATCAGAAGGACCTGAGTTTAAATCTGGACTCAGATAGTTAGTAGCTGTGTGACTTTGGGCAAGTCACTTAAACCCCATTGCCTCATTTAAAAAAAAAGGAAGAAAGAAATATACATGACTCTGTTGGAGAGAATCTGTGATTTCATTTTTGTAGGGATGTTCCCATAAGGAAACTCCTTCTTCCTATGCAATTCCTGGCATGTAGCAAGTGCTTGATAAATGTTTTATCTATCTTTAAAGTCATATCTGCTCCCCAACTAATAATCTTAGAAAGTTGACTGGAAATACAGGAGTTAACTGATTTGCTCATGGTCACCATGGCAGTATGTGTCAGCATTGGAACTTGAACCCAAGCCTTTGTGATTTGAAGACCAGCTCTTGTCTTCATGGAGGAAGTGGGACTTGATATAGGAAGTGTTGAAAAATGAGTAGTATTTATGCAAGTGGACAGGAAAGGGCATCCTCTCTAGACCCTCTTACAAAGGAGAAGGGAATGAAGGTAACCAAGGATGAATAAGACAGTGTGTGGTCAGGGGACAATAAGACAAACCTCTCCATATTGGATGGGGGTGTGTAGGCACAATGGTGCAAAGTTGTAGAAGATCTAAAATGCCACAAGAAAATGGTTGGACTTGATGAGAGAAATGTCCTTCTTGGATAATGGACGACATAAATGGCAACCATTTCTGGTAAGGTAGAGATTTTCTTTCCTTGGGATTCAGAATGAGAGTAAATTGGATTTTGGAAAAGCCAGAGCCCATTGCAAAATGTGACACTGCCACTTCCTTACACATGACATTTCAACATCCTATCAAAATGTTATTAGTTACAGCAAATTCATCAATTCAGAAGCTTAAGACTGCTGCTCTTCCCTTTTCTGTCAAAGGATCAGTAAACTCCTTTTTGTACTTTGCTTTTTCAGCCGTGTTTTCATAGAAGTTGACGTTTATGTAGCTCTTTAAAGTTTATGAAGTGAATATGTTATGTTATAAAGTGAATATTTACAAAGTGAATATATTATCATGTTCAAACTTTCCAATAACTCTTAGGTGGCTACTATAAACACCCAGATGCTACTTTTAGATATATGGCATATTGTCACCCAAGAAGGTGAGATGGCCTTCATTTAAGGTTTTTGCTCAGGCAGGTTTTACTTGAAAGTTATATATTGGTTTATCAAGGACTAAGAGGCTTCAACATGGCCAGCTTCAATCTCTGCTGCTGCCTGAGTCATCTTAGACAAAGCAGAAGACTTCTACTCCTCACATATTAAAGTGTTTACCTCTATCTATGTTTTTGTAATTGTAGGGAACAGAGGATCTGAGAAAGGGCACTTTAGAAATCTTTCTCACACTGGAATATAAAAGCAAACAGCTGTAGGAAGACTGAACCCCCAGAACACTGACATCCTTTATTCTAGATGCCAGCATTTACACACCCTCAGGCCCCGAGTACCTGATAGGGGTCATCTCTTCCTTTGGCATTTTCTGAGATGTGCCACACGCTGACCCTCCCTAGACGCCGAGCTGATGCTTCACAGGACCACACCGTGCTCCCTCCATCTGTCTGCAACTGCTTTGGTTTCAGAGGCAAGCTACTTATTTTTATCCTTCATCACAGATGTCCTTCTTTTTGTTTCTTGATCAGTTACTTAATTGTACATGGACTTTTCCTTCTATTTTCCTTTACCTTCTGTAGGTGAGTTCACATGATCTGTTCATCCTATTTTCTTTTGTACTATGAAAATCTTGCTCGGCATCTTTTTAGGGATTTCTAAACAGCAGTGAATTCTCAGTGAAATCTCTTAGGCTACATTCTGTAGCTCCTTTTCTTCCTCTGTTTCTCCAAACTTTTTATCTATATTGCTCATGTTTAAGTTTCATGTTTACATCAAGCATAAAATACTGCTTCAGGAATTTCCTAGCTGCATGACCTTGGTTAAATGACTTAAACTCTATCAGCCTCAGTTTCCCCATCTGTAAAGTAGGGATAACAATAGTAATATGGTTGTTGTAAAGGGCAAATGCAATTGCTTGTGTGAGGGCCTTTGCAAATCTTCAAGGATTACATATTATTAATATATAATATATATTATATTTACATATAATATATATTCCCTCAGGCCATATATACAATTATATATAAATATATTTTTTATATAAAATTATATAAATATATAATAAATATAAATAAAATATATTATGTATAATATTATATTTATATTATATATTAATAATGATAATAATAATATTGTTATTACCTATGTATTATCTGGTATACTAAATTTTCATCATAAAACTCAAATAATCATAGGTATTCAGTATAAAACTTAGCAAAAGAAAGAGCCAAAAAGTAATCACAAAGTAATATCACTTACAACAACTATTAGGTTCCATGAAAATTGTATGGCAGAGCTGTAATTTTTGCTGGATCATGAGATGTAGAACCAGAAGGATTTAGAACAAAGAGAGATCTAGTTCTAGTCTAACCCTCTCATTATGATATTGATAGATCCCATTCACGTAGTGTTTTACATTTTACATTTGATTGCCACAATAATCTTGTGAGGTAGATACTTCAAGTGTTAGCCCATTTTATACACAGGAAAATACAGATTCAAGATTATTCATTTGTCCAGGATCATAGAGTGTCCTAAGAAGTCTAAGATGCAGGACCCTCCTAACTCTTCCAACTATAACACCTTGTCTTTCATTTTATGGATGAGCAAAGTAGAATTAAGAGAGTTTTGTTGTTTGTCCTTCCATTTGAAGAGGACCAATGGCATAACACAGCAACATCACTTTCTCTTCCACTCATCAAAGCCCAGTGACAAGACAAAAGTCAGGACTGGTGATGACCTGGGATGCAATGAATGACTTTGTCTTCTTTGATGTCTAACCAAGCTCTAAGCCCTCTACAGCACCTGCTTCCACTACCTTCATGGCCAGTGGAACAAATTGTTCTCATTTGCCCATTCCATAGGGAGAAGTCTTCCCTTAATTCACTGATGGGTTTGTGGTTACCCTCCACCTGGTTTTACCAGGATGTGGCCATTGCATATGCTGCAGCTTCTTGGAGCCACAGGTGAGAGTTCAATGACAGATGGACACCAAAGATGAATGGACAGCACTGGAAAGGGCTCAGCAAGCCCTCACATCAGAAGTGCTAATCCTCCTTAAACACATATACACCCCAAGAGAGATTTAATGACTTTGCCAAAACCACACAGTCTCAGAGACAGGATTCACTGTCTCCATGTCCAGAGCTCTTCCCACCACTGAAGTAGCACTTATTTTGGACAAGTAATGTTTGCTGTGTTTGATTGTTCTATTCTGATGTGAAAAGGTAACTATCAATTCTTTAGTACTAGGCTGATAGAACCCAATCTTTGGCTGGTCTTTCTAAGTTAGAACAGTTTCAAGGATAGACCTGGCAATGGAATTTGTCTGAAATTGTCAAATTCTGAAAAATATATATATATATAGTACATATATATATATATATATGAGATGTATCATATATATATATATATATGAGATGTATCATATATATATACATATATATATGATACATTTGGAAGGGACTGATCATCAGGTTATCCACCAGATGCTTGCTTCTGTTTATTTATTTTTTATTTATTTTGAACAGAGAAATTTATGAAGCCACATACGTAAGGTGCCTACACTCTTCATTATTGAAGGGAGTATACATATAGATGGAACCATAGCTGTTGTGTACTATTGATATACTGAAGCTTGATAATCATCACACACATGCACATACACACACATCCGAGGAATGAACAAATGAAAGAAGAATGAATGAATAAATGAAAAAATGTAGTAAACATTTATTTTATGTCAGACATAGGGTGCTAAGTGCTATAGATAGAAAGAAAGAAAGAAAGAAAGAAAGAAAGAAAGAAAGAAAGAAAGAAAGAAAGAAAGAAAGAAAGAAAGAAAGAAAGTCCCTGTCTTCAAGAAAACATATAATGAGATCCTGGGGGTGATCAGGGAGGGTCCATGCCATTGTTATGGCTTGAAAATAGTGGAGAGTGGCATGGTGACGTGGCTCTAGGTAAGATAAGGAAAAAAATTCACCTATCAGAAGTCAGGCTCCCAGGGAAGAGTCTCAGTTCTGAGAGTGAAGGCAAAGCTATTATTTTCCCTAATATACTTAGGAAGAATCAATATTTGTGTTCATTAAGTGAAGTATTTTCTGCAAAGAAGATTAACTTTTCCAAATAATTTATTACATTCACCAAAATTTTCGAAGACTATAAGAAACTCATGAATTGCTTCCAGAGGAGCAAGAAGAGGAATTTATTTATTCTATGTAGGAAGTGCTACCACCTGGTTCTCAATCCCAGTTCTATCTCTCTCCCATTCCATCTCAGTCCCACTCCAATCTCTATCTCAATTCCACCTGGCAGGAAAATTCAGGAAGGACCCTAACAGTAGCATTCTTAGAATCATAAAATCATAGCAAATAGAGCTAGAAGGAACCATTCATCAAGTGTTGGGCCCTCAGGAAGTCAGAGGCATTTCTGGTTAATTTAGGAGGTTTTACTTCTAGTTAACTTGTTTGTTTTGAGAATGTTCTCCCTATCTTGCTCATACTGGAAGTTCAGCAGCCACTCATAGGCTTGATCCCCCTACTGGTTTGCTTGGAAGCTTTAATCCGCTCATTTCCAACCTGTGCCAGTTAGCCCCTCTTTAGGAAACCAAGTGGTCCCCTGTTCCCAGGGCTTACCATATTGGTGCCAGACTTTGTGAGGTGGCCTGATCAGCTTAAACATTGCAGCTCACAGTTCCTGATCTCAAGAAATCCATCTGCCTCAGCTTCCCTGGCAGCAGAGATTAGAGGTATGTACTACCATGCTCAGTATTCATAGTATTTTTTGAAATTTTCCCCAGTTATATATTAAAACAATTTCTAACATTTGATTTTTTGGGAAACTTTTTAATTTTAAATTCTATCCCTCTTTCCATCCCTCCTCTTCCCCCTTCCTGAGATGGTACGCAATCAGATATAAGTTACACATGCACAATCATACAAAACATTTCCATATTAGTCATTTTGTACAAGAAGACAAGAATAATAGGAAAAGAACGAAAAAAGTGAAAAGTAGCAGCTTCAGTCCGTACTCAAACAATATCAGTCCTTTCTCTGGAGGCAGCTGGTATGCTTCATCATGAGTCCTTTGAGATTGTCTTGGATCATTGTAGTGCTGAGAATAGCTAAGCCATTCACAGTTCTTCATTGTACAATATTCCTATTACTATGCACAATGTTCTTCTGGCTCTGCTCATTTCAGTTTGCATCATTTCCTGTAAATCTTTCCAGGTTTTTCTGAAATCACCCTGCTTGTCATTTCTTATAATATTCCATCACAATCATATACCTCAGCTTGTTTAGCCATTCCCCCGTTGACGAACATCCCTTAGATTTCCAATTCTTTACCACCACAAAAAGAGCTGTTATACATGTTTTGGTACAAAAAATAGATCCTTTTCTCTTTTTTGGATGTCTTTGGAATATAAATCTAACAGTAGTATTGCTGGATCAAAAGGCATGCACAGTTTGGTTACCCTCTGGGAATAGTTCCAAATTGCCCTCCAGCATGGTTATATCAGTTCACAACTCCACCAACAGTGCATTTAGGGTCCCAGTTTTCTCACATCTCCTCTGACATTTATAATTTTTGTTACATTAGCCATTCTGATAGGTGTGATATGTTGCCTCAGAGTTGTTTTAATTTGTATTTCTCTAAGCAATAATGATTTAGAGTATTTTTCCATATGACTATAGATAGCTTTAATCTCTTAGTCTGAAAACTGCCTCTTTATATCCTTTGGCCATTTATTAATGAGAGAATGGCTTATATTTTTTATAAATTTGACTGAGTTCTCTATATGCTTGAGAAATGGGCCTCTATGAGATTTACTTGTTGCCAAAAAATTTTTCCCCATTTTCTACTTCCCTTTAAATTTTTTTTTCTTCCCTTTAAATTTTGATTCCATTGGTTTTGTTTATATAAAAACTTTTAAAATTTTATATAATCAAAATTATCTGTTTATATTTTGTAACAGTTTCTCTATTTACTTTGGTTCTAAATTCTTCCCTAATCCATAGACCTAACAAATAAACTATTCCATGAGCTCCTAATTTGGTTATGTATAACCTTTTATGTGCAAATTATATACCTATTTTGACCTTATGTTGGTGTATTATGAAATATGTTAGTCTATACCTAGTTTTTGCTATATTGTTTTCCAGGTTTTCTAGCACTTTGTCAAATAATATTTTTGTTCCAAAGGCTTGAATCTTTGAGTTTATCATATGCTAGATTACTATGGCTATTTTACTGTAATATAATTTTTACCTAATCTATTCCATTGATCCACTACTCTATTTCTTAGCTAGCACCAGACTGTTTAGATCATTACTGCTTTATAATGCACTTTGAGATCTGGTACAGTTAGACCATCTTCCTTCATATTTTTTTTTCATTGATTCCCTTGATATTCTTAACATTTTGTTCTACCAGATGAATTTTGCTTTTATTTTTTCTAGCTCTAGAAAATAATTTTCGGTAGTTTGATGGATATGGCACTAAGTAAATGGATTAATTTGTCACTTGCATTGTCATTGACATTGTAATTGTCATTGTCAAAATGACAATAAAAATGTCATTTTCATTACCCATGAGCAGTTAATATTTTTCCAATTGTCTAGATCTGACTTTATTTGTGTGAAAAGTGTTTTGTAGTTGTATTCAGACAGTTCCTGGGTTTGTCTTGACAGGTAGACTCCCAAGTATTTTATATTGTCTGCAGTTATTTTAAATGTAATATCTTTTTCTATGTCTTGCTTCTGGACTTTGTTGGTAATATATAGAAATGCTGATAATTTATGTGGATTTATTTTATATCTTGCAACTTTATTAAAATTTTTAATTATTTCAAATAGTTTTAAGTGAATTCTGTAGGTATAACATAATATCATCTGCAAAGTTATAACTTTGTTTCCTCATTGTCTGTTCTAATTCCTTTAATTTCTTTTTCCTTCTCTTCTTGCTATAGCTAACATTTCTATTACAATATTCAATAGTAGAAGTGATAATGGGCATCA
>JAQQSW010012263.1:0-12565 GCA_028646575.1 Pseudocheirus occidentalis | reverse complement strand
AGTTAGAGAGCAGATCAGGGGAGGGGCTTTACAGTGGGATTGCTGTTTTGGGGTTGGGGTAGGGGAAAGATGGGGAGAAAATTTGTAATTCAAAAGTCTCATGAAAATGAATGATGCAAACAAGAAAACAAATAAAAAAATTTATTTAAAAAATAGTTAAAGGATATGAACAGACAATTATCAAAGAAGGAAATCCAAGCTATCAACAAACTACTCCAAATCATTAAAAATTAGAGAAATGCAGATTAAAGCAACTTGAAGTTCCATCTATCAAATTTGCAAAGATGACAAGAAGAAAAATACAAATGTTGGAGGGGTTGCAGGAAAACAAGCACACTTGTGTACTGTTGGTAGAGCTGTGAATTGGTCTAGACGTTCTGGAAAGCAATTTGGAACTATGACCCCAAAGTTACTAAATTTTTCATACCCAACCTTTCTCCACTAACTCTTCATAGTAGCCCCAAACTGGAAACTTAAGGGGTGCTAATCTATTACAGAATAGCTAAACAAATGTTCTACGTAGTGGATTATTGTGTCATAAGAAATGATGAAACGAACAATTTCAGAGGAAATTGCATAGATCTCAGAAGAGAAATGAAAATGTGCAGAACTAGAACAATTTATACAATGACAAAACTGTGAAGACAAACAACTTTGGAAACCTTTAGAATTCTGAACTATGACCCATGAGTCCAGAGGACAAATGATGAAATTTTCCATCCACCTCCTGCCAGAGAGGTAACAGACTTAAAATGAAAAATTAGACATATGTTTTTGTACACAGCTAATAATCGGTTTTGTTTTGCTGGGTCACGTGTATTTGGTCAGGTTTATTTTTAATTGTTCACCTGAGAGTCAGTGGGAGGGAGACATAACAAATTCTTGTAAAAATAATTTTTTTAAAAACAAAGTCATCTTGAGAAGACATATACATTCCATTGATATTGCCATTATTTGCAATGTTTTAGGAATTATTCATTTCAAAATGCCTTCAGATCCAGTAACAGTATATGTGTGTATGTATACACACACACATATACACATATTGACATATATGAGAATGGATTTGGTTTTTTTGAAGTAGCTAAAAGTTATTTGTAGCCAAACGTGGTAAATAAAGTAGGTGGCCAAGCTGGTTAAGACCAGTAATGGGATAGCATTTTTTTAATTGACTTTTTAATTTTTGGTTTCATGTTTTGTTTTAAGAGAAGTCCAGTATTCTTTTTTTTTTTTTAGAAGAATGGAAGGCAGGGCAATTGGGGTTAAGTGACTTGCCCAAGGTCACACAGCTAATATGAGTTAAAGTGTCTGAGGCCGGCTTTGAACTCACTCCTCCTGACTCCAGGGCCAGTGCTCTATTCACTGCGCCAGCTCACCACCCCTAAAAATTGACTTTTAAATGAAAAGTTCTGAAAGCGATAAAAAGGAGCTCCAATGAGCATTTTGATAAATGACAACATAATGGTCAAATGGTCCACTTCTAGGTTTTACTGAATTTCCAGTGTGGCAGAAAGTCACAGAAACATGCTTCACTGGCCAAATTATTGGGTACCTCTTCTGGTTTCCAGGCTTTTGGGGGAATATGGAAGCAATAATTATACCTACAGTCTGAAAAACCCACAATCCCTGCAATGCTAAGCATGGATTATTTCATAGTCTTACTCAGAATACTACCAGTCACAAATGTGGTGGGAACAGTATCCTTAATTAGGCAATGAAACTGTCCTTGAGATTTAATTGGTTCTGGTGACTAAGGCTCAAGCTGTTAATATGGCTTCCTAATTGCTTGAGTACAAAAAGGTACAAGAAGTTTCAGCTAAGCCCTGATGCTTGACCAATAGACCACCACAAGCAACTCAGAAGCTGGGTAGCTGCACCCAACTGAATCAACATAGTGTTTTCAATGAATATCCTTGCTATGCTATGGAAAAGTAAATCAACTTTTATTAACAGTTCTTTTAGATGTGTTTCATTTTATTCCAATATTGAACTTGAGTTACCATACTGGCCTGGTCAGTGCTAGCCTACAACAGGAAGCCATCACAATATTTGTAGATTCCTTTTAGTGTTATTTTCCTTTTCTTTTTAAAATTCTAAAATTAAAACACTTCCCCAAAGTATTTTTTAAATTTATTTTTAAAATTTAAGTTTCAAATTCTTTTCCTCCCTCTGCCTTCTGCCTTACCCAATTAAGAAGGCAATCAATATGATACCCAATAATAATGTGAAGTCATGCAAAACATATTTCTAGATTAACCATGTTGCCAAAAAAAGAAGCAATAAAGGAAGTGAACAAAATATGCTTCAATCTACACTCAGATTTTGTTGTTTTTCTCTCCAGAGGTGAGTAATGTTTTTCTTTCTATTTTTTTTTGATGGGTAATATTTTTTATGAGTTCCTTTGGAATTTTCTTGGATCATTATTTTGATCAGACTTGTCTTTCACAGTGATCATCATTAGAGTACTTTTTAACATTTTTATTTATTTCATCAAATATTTCCCAATTAGATACTAATGCACTGTTGGTGGAGTTGTGAACTGCTCCCACCATTCTGGAGAGCAATTTGGAAGCATGTCCAAAGGACATAACCCTTTGACCCAGCAATACCACTACTAGGTCTGTATCCCAAACAGATATTTTAAAGGGTGGGGGTAGGGGAAGGGTCCATTTGTACAAAGCTATTTATAGCAACTCTTTTTGTGGCAGCAAAGAATTTTAAACTGAGGGGATGCCCATCAAGTTGTGGTATATGATTGTAATGGAATATTATTGTGTTAAGAAATGATTAGCAGGGTGATTTCAGAAAAATCTAGAAAGACTTAAATATAAAATCATGCGGAGTGAAGTAAGTAGAACCAGAACAGTGTACACAGTAACACCAATATTGTATGATGACCAACTGTGAGTTACTTAGGTATTTTAGCAACCAATGATCCAAGACAATTCCAAAGGACTCATAATGAAACCACCTCCATAGAAAGAACTGAAGACAGATCAAAGTATAGTATTTTTCATTTTCTGTTTGGGGGGATGGCAGTTTGTCTGTGTTTCCTTTCACAATATGACTAATATGGAAATATGTTTTGCATTACTGCACGTGTATAACATATATCAAATTGCTTGGCATCTCAGGGAGGAGGAGGGGAAGAGAAAGAAGAAAGAAGAGAATTTGGATCTCAAAATTGAAAAAAAACAAATGTTATAAAATATTTTTACATGTAATTGGGAAAAATAAAATATTATTAAAATATTTCCCAAATACATGTATAAAATTTATGTCATTTTTAAAAGTTTTGAATTTTGAATTCTCTCCTTTCTCATCCCTTCCTCACCCCTTGAGAAGGCAAAAAATACATCAATTATGTATGTGAAGTCACACAAAAGATATTTCCATAATAGCCATGTTGCAAAAGAAAACATAACAAAATACTCCAAGAAAAATAAAGTTTAAAATAAAAGTATGCTTCAATCAGCATTCAGTTTATCAGTTCTTTATCTGGAGGTAGATAACATTTTGTATCATGGGTCTTTTGCAATTATCTTGGATCTTTGTCTTCATCTGAGTAACTAAGTCTTTCACAGTTGAACTGTATACGGCAACATGTATTTCACATAAGCCAGATTAGTTTATCCCTAAGAAAGCAAGGAAAATTTCCAGACTTACTTGGTCCAGAGGACTGAGAGGAAGTTTCTCAGTCATCTAAGTCATAAAATCTCCAGCCCAGTGCTTCCTCAGACTTGATGGAATCCCTGCTGCTATGTGCATTAAAATATGCTTCTCATCACTGAAGGATGAAGACAGAGTTGTCTGTGAATAGCTCAATAAGGAAGTTCCCATACTCTATGAATAGCCAATGTGGGGCACAATTCTCTCTCACCTTTTTGGTGAAGCTTCACCAGAGTGGCTTTTGTGGCCTTAGATAAAGGGCCAAGTTCTCCCACTGCATCCTGGGTCATCTCAAGGTGTCCTGACAAATATCTGGTTACTGGACCCAGATGGCTCTGGAGGAGAAAGTGAGCCTAGTGACTTTGCCCAGTCCTCCCTCACTCAAATCAGTCAACTGCAAGTCATGTTATCGTTTCCCTGATGCCATGGTTCTCTTTGAAAACAAAGAACAAACACAAAAATCCTTACAATATTGCTGTTTTTGTGTAAAATATTTTTCCTGGTTCTGCTCTCTTCACTTTGCATTAGTTCATATAAGTCTTCACAAGTTTTTCTGAAACCATTCCCATATTATTTCTTATAGCACAGTAGTATTTCATCAATATACATACCACATCATATGCCACAACTTGTTCAGCCATTTCCCAATTGATGGGCATCCCATCAATTTCCAATTCTTTGCCACTGTATGTATGTATGTATGTATGTATGTATACATACATATATATGTATATGTGTACATATGTATATATTAATCTTTAGTAGCCCCAGATTTCGCATGATAGTTTTTATTTATTTTTATTTAAAAATATTTTTGTTTATTTTTAGTTTTCAACATTCATTTCCACAAGATTTTGAATTACAAATTTTCTCCCCATCTTCCCCCTACCCCCCACATCAAAATAGTGATCCTACTGAATGCCCCTTCTCCCAATCTGCTCTCTCTTATATCCTCCCCCATCCCTCCTCTGACTTTCTAGTAGGACAAGATGGATTTCATATCTCAGTGCCTGTATATCTTATCTCCTAGTTGCATGTAAAAGAATAATATATATTTATACATTTTTTTAACATTTGATTTAAAAACTTTGATTTCCATGTTCTTTCCCTTCTTCCCTTGTCACCCACCCCTACTGGGAAGAAAAGTGATTCAATATAGGTTATACATGTGTAGTTACACAAAACATTTCCATACTATATATATTGTGAAAGAATGACTATATTTCCCTCCATCCTATCCCTCCCCCCACTTTGACCCTGTCCCTTTTCAAAAATATGTGCTCCTAACTACCCTCCCCCCAATATGCCCTCCCTTCTATCATCCCTGCTCTTATCCCCTTTCCCCCTACTTTCCTGTAAGTATACAACTGAGTGTGTATGTTATTCCCTCCTTAAGCCAAATTCAATGAGAATAAGGTTATCCCATTCTCATTCACCTTCCTGTTATTCCCCTCCATTGTAACACTTTTCTCTTGCCTCTTTTATATGAGGTAATTTACCCTATTCTATCTCTCCCTATCCTCATTATATTCCTCTGTCACCTCTTAATTTCATTTTTTAGATACCATCCCTTTCTATTAAACTGATCCTGTGCCCTCTGTCTATGTATACATGTACACATATATACACACACTCATGTATATATTTATATGCACATATACCCTCCTATATAAATATATATGCATGTATACACACACACACATATACATATATATTTCCCTTCAATTATCCTCATACTGAGAAAAGTTTCATGAGTTACAATTATCATTTTACCATGTAGGAATATAAATAGTTCAACTTTAATAAGTTCCTTATGATTTCTTTTCCCTGTTTACCTTCTCATGCTTCTCTTGCTTCTTGTATTTGAAAGTCAAATCTTCTATTAAACTCTGGTTTTTTCATCAAGAATGCTTGAAAGTCCTCTATTTCATTAAATGACCATATTTTTCCCCTGAAACACTATACTCAGTTTTGCTGGGTAGGTGATTCTCTGTTTTAATCCTAACTCCTTTGACCTCCAGAATATCATATTGTAAGGCCTTCCTTCCCTTAATGTAGAAGCTGCCAAATCTTGTGTTATCCTGATTGTATTTCCACAGTACTCAAATTGTTTCTTCTTTGCTGCTTATAATATTTACTCTTTGACCTGAGAACTCTGGAATTTGGCTATAATGTTTCTAGGAGTTTTCTTTTGGGGATCTTTTTCAAGAGGTGATCAGTAAATTCTTTCAAGTTCTATTTTACCCTCTGGTTCTAAAATATCAGGACAATTTTCCTTGAGAATTTCTTGAAGCATGATTTCTAGGTTCTTTTTTTGATCATGGCTTTCAGGTAGCCCAATAATTTTTAAATTATCTCTCCTGGTCAGTGGTATTTCCAATGAGATATTTCACATTTCCTACTATTTTTTTGTCTTAGATCTGTTTTATAGTATCTTGATTTCTCATAAAGTCATTAGCTTCCATTTGCTCCAATCTAATTTTGAAGGAATTATTCTCTTTAACGTATTTTGAAATTCCTTTTCCATCTGGCAAATTCAGCTTTTTAAGACATTCTTCTCCTCATTGGCTTTTTGGATCTCTTTTGCCATTTGAGTTAGTCTATTTTTTAAGGTGTTCTTTTCTTCAGTCAGATTGTTGTTTCTCTTTTCATGATTTTCTTGCATCATTCTCATTTTTCTTCCCAGTTTTTCCTCCACTTCTCTTACTTGATTTTCAAAGTCCTTCTTGAGCTCTTCCATGGCCTGTAATCAACTCATATTTTTCTTGGAAGCTTTTGATGCAGGAGTCCTGACTTCATTGTCTTCCTCCCATTCCATGCTTTGATCCTTTTTGTCCTCCAAAGAGGATTCTATAGTCTGTTTGTGTTTTCTCTGCTTGCTCATAATACTAGTCAATTACTTGACTTTTGAGCTCTTTGCCACAGTAGAAAGGAGAGCTCTTTGCTTCCAGAAAGGAGAGCTTTGTCCCAAATTGCTGGGGGTTTTGCAGATGTCAGAGGTCTGAGGAGGGTGCCATCTCTACAGACACCACACTGGCAAACTGGCGTTTCTCACCTCAGGACCACTGCCCAAGAAAGTGACCCAGATCCAAGCAGGTCAAAGCAAGAGCAATAATCCTCTGAATGGTTGCTTGGTCCCCTTTACAATCTGTAGGCCAGGAGCTCCGGAGGCAGCCACATGGCAGATGCTGCAGCCATGCCTCTGCCACCTCTTCCCCTGGGGGCAGGGGCCAGACTGTGGCCTTCCTTTCCAACAGAGTTCCCCACTTACCTTTTACTTTCTTTTTGTCTTTTATGGGTTGAAAATTCTGGATACAGCCTCAACTGCTGATGATTAATTCTCCTGAAGTCTGCTCTGCCACTGCTACCTGAGGCCAAAACTGTGTGGCTCACACAGGACTGCACTCAGCTCCCAGTGTGCTGCAATGAACTCTTCCTGTCAGCCTGCTGGGCAGCCTTCAGTGGGAGATTTGTTTCTCTCTGTCATTTTGTGGAGTCTGTAGCTCTAAAATTTGTTTTGAGTCATATTTTATAAGTATTTGAGGTGGTTGTGGGGAGAGGTCACAGAATTTCCTGCTTCTACTCTGTCATCTTGGCTCTGCCCCCCCCACTAGATAGTTCATAATATAATACTTTAAAAGATCCATGATTTCTATAGTTGGGGTACTTTCATTTCCTTTTAAAGATAATTTTCACTTTTCCTCCAAATCATATGTTTGACCAAATATCCTCCAAGAAATGCACAAATACTGACAGTCTAATGTTCTAAGACCCCAAGTATTTAATAATCATCTATTGAAACAAATGTAATTAACTCCTGAATTAAATTACTTTCTGAAAAGTAAAAATTGCAAATTGGACTCCAATTCTATACCAAAGTTAATTTATGTGACCTGTCAGCTTGAACCCACAAATGAACAACTACCTTTGCTCTATTTGCCAATTCCCAAACAGGGAGATCGCATCCCACTTCCTGTTTATTTCCAGTATCCTGAATGTCACTTTACCAACAGTATTTCACTGTTCTAGGAAGCAGAGGGGTGAGTTGTCTTTATTGGTCTTACATAATAACAGTATTGTGAAAAGGAAGGGAGACAAATTGTCAAGGAAAATTGAGATTTGGAGGAGGGTCTTATATTTAGAGCTAGAAGAGACTTTAGAGAACATCCAGTCCCACCCCCTCCTTTTACAGATGAAGAAACTGATGTACACATGAGTTAAATGAGCTGCTCAGAGTCACAAAGCTAAGAGCGGCAGGATGTACTCTGAGGTCTTCCTGACTCCAGCTCTAACGCACTCAGTCCATTGCACCACCTGCCTGCCTGTAAGTGTTGGGCTTGACTGGAAAGAAGTAGATTAATTTAGGATTAATGAGAGGAAGGCTGAAGAAGCGTAGAGGCTGTAAGTGCTGGAGGATCTTTAATACTACCCTGAGTTGAGTTTGCATTATACGCTAGCATGTACACTCTCCGTTCGGGGCTTGCTAAATTACTTACGCTCCTTAAATTCTTGAGGAGAGACATTGCATAATGAAAACAATATTTGTGAACAATGATTTTGGCAGCTTTGTGCAAAGGGAATAGACTGCAGACAAGGGAACCTAGAGAGAAGGCTGTTGCAGTCAGCCCATCGTTAGATGAAAGCCTAGATTAGGATGTTGACTACAGAAATAAAAAAATGTAGATCCAAGAGACTAATCCAATTTAATTCAGCAAACATTTATTACATGCCAACAATGTTCACAGTGGAATGCTAGGTGCTACAAATGCAAAGATAAGACACAGACCTAGTCTCAAGGAGCTTACTAGGTATGGGATTGGGGTGTTAATCTAAGGAGTGGAGTCATTGAGACAGAGGAGAGGAAGATAAAAATTCTAATGATGAAGCTGAATATGAACGTGACCATTGCAGCTGGGTGCTACAGTGGATGGAGTGCTGGGCCTGGACTCAAGAAGACCTAGGCCCAAAGCCATCCTCAAACACTTGGTAGCTGCCGGACACTAGTCAGTCACTCAAACTCTGCCTGTTTCCTCATCTGTAAGATGGGGATAATAGCCACCCCCAGCTGTTGTGAGCATACTATATAAATGCTAGCTGTTATTATCATTGGTAGGAAACCAGACAGCTATAGTCTAGAAAACATCCTTGACAAGAAACATATTTGAAAAGAAAGGTGGGAAACCCCCCCCCGACAAAAATAGGGGTAATAATTTGAGGGCTGCCCATATTAAAGGTATGGCCTGAATAACATTGTCTCACCTGACAACATTTTGCATGAAATTGACAATAATATTATTAACCCTACTCTAAAGTTGTAAAACCTGCCATAACCTAATTCAGAGGATTACATTTTTTTTGGAGGACATTTGGAGTTAAGTGACTTGCCCAAGGTCACATGGCTAGTTTTTGTGTTAAGTGTCTGAGGCCAGATTTGAACTCAGGTCCTCCTGACTCCAGGGCTGGTGCTCTATTCACTGTTCCACCTTGCTGCCACTAGGATCACATATTTTTAACGTAGTTGCTCTAGAATGAACTGCCCCCTATAACCTAGTGTCATGTTTTTGTGAAACTGATGCATGACACTAGGTAGAGTATACACTCTACATACACACCCCCCCCATATCTGTCCCATATCTATTTAATTTCAACAAAGAAAAATATTCCCTTATCTACCACTGGCCTGAAATCAATTACAGCATGCCTGAAAGTAATCACTGTGTTGCCTAAAGTACAATTCCAAATCTAATAATATTTATTTAAATTTTTTTTCTGGCTTTTTGGAGGGCAGGGCAATTGGGGTTAAGTGACTTGCCCAAGGTTACAGGGCTAGTAAGTGTTAAGTGTCTGCGGCTGGATTTGAACTCAGGTTCTCCTGACTCCAGGGCCGGTGCTCTATTTACTGGGCCACTTAGCTGCCCCACAAATCTAATAATAAAAGAATAATCACAGCAGATCAAAAATGAACTTGTATTGTAGAAGAACAAGGTCTTCAAGACTAACTAATAAAAACTAAGGAAAAAGTAAGATAAGTAATAATTTTTTTATTTCTTCTTTGGGGAAACCTATCTCCTCCCCCCAAAAAAGAAAAGAAAAACCTTTGTAACAAATATGAATAGTGAAATAAAACAAATCATCACATCGGTTATGTCCACTTGAATCCATCACCTAGAAGACTGGTTGTAATTCTTCATCATTAGTCCTCCGAGTCATGATTGGTCGTCACATTGATCAGAGTTCTTAAGTCTTTAAAAGATACTTTTATTTACCTTATTGTTATGGCATAAAGTGTTTTCTTGATTCTTCTCACTTTATTCTCCAGCCCATGATTTATTTATTAAATCATCCCTTTCATCAAAAATGAGATCCAGTAGAATAATATTTGTAAAAAACTTAGCTCAGCACTTATCTCCTTCCCCTCTCTTCATCATTTCTTGATGTACAATAGTATTCTATCATGGTCATAGGTTAGAATTTGTTCTATCATTCCCCATTAGATAGTACCCTCTAAGTTTCCAATTCTTTGTCACCACAAAAAGAGTTTCCATAAATATTTTTGTACATATGAGTCCTTTTCCTCTTTCTTTGATGTCTTCAGGGTTTGGGTCTAGTAATGGTATTATTGGATCAAAGGAATGCATAGGTTTTGGGGGCACAGTTACAAATTGCTTTCAAGAATTGTTAGACCAATTCATAGTTCTGCCAACAATGTATGAATGTACTTGCTTTTCCACAATCCCTCCAACATATATAATTTTTTTGTCTTCTTTGCCAGTTTGATGAGTATGAAATGGAACCTACTACTATGATTTCCCAGACATGTCTCTATTATCTGATAGCTCTTATTCACAAATCAATCATTATATTCATATTAAAGGGCATCTAATCTCCTAATATTATATATGATCAAACTCTAGGTGTCATTCCAAAATATTAATAGCACTTCTATATAATATTTTTTTTCATAATTAACTTTTATTTTTAGTTTACATCATTAGTTTCCACAAGATTTTGAGTTACAAATTTTCTCCCCATCTTTCCCCTACCCACTACCCCAAAACAAGCGATCCCACTGTATACCCTCTCTCCCAATCTGTTCTCTCCTATGTCCTCCCCCATCACCCCTCCGACTTTCTGGTAGGGCAAGATGGATTTCCCTACCCCAGTGCCTGTATGTCTTAATTACCAGTTGCATGTAATTAATAATAATTACATATATATATATGTATTTTTTAACATTTGATTTTAGAACTTTAAATTCTAGATTCTTTCCTTTCCTCCCTCATCACCCACCCCCTATATATTTTTGAAGAGTATAATGCAGGAAAATTAGAGTACCAATATAAAACAATACTATGAATGAAATATAAATGTAAAACAAAGCTTATTGCCAATCAATGCCATTAATACAACATTTTACACATGACTCCCACTTTTGACATCCTATACAAGTTACATTTAGAAACCATTATAGTTATTATTTTTAATCTCATAGCTACAAAGGTATGACACCATCAATTACTGTTCACAGTGCAAATCAACTATGCCATGAATAATAATTGGCCCCAATTAATTTTTCAGACTCAGTTTAAAGCCAGATTTAAAATTGCCTGGTTCTAAAAGTTTCTTTATAATATCAGCTATGTTTCCAAATCCCTTCTTTAGACTTCATCTGCAGCTTTCTTCAGTCTAAGCCTTTTTCTTTCTCTTTTTGCTTTTTCATTTGACTCATGCTGAAAATTCTTGTAAGTAGCATAAAAATAAGAATCTTGTGGTGAAATCATTCCTTGGTGACCCAGGGTATGGTACTTTGGGAAAGAATATTTTACCTCTAACCCAGAAAAGATGAAAGATCACCCAAGTGAATTGGTAACCCTGCCCACTCAGAGACAAGATCAAGACATTCTGTGGGAGTGACATGAAGACCTGTTTTGGGCAAGACCTAGTAAGAAATTGCCCTTGGAAAGGAACCAGCAGAACTCTACATTCAACTTTCACTCCTTATCTGACTAAGGAAACTCTGACAGAGAACCCCTAGGTTAAGATTAAACTTTCAACCAATCCATACATGTCAGGTACTATGTGAAATTCTGGAGATGACAAAGATAGGCAAAAAGTTCCTGCCCTGAGGGAGCTTACATTCTAAAAAGAGGAACAACTGTAAATAAATACATATATAGAAGCTTCTGCATGCAAGATTAAGTGGAAGGAGACCTTAGAGGCTCTAGCAGTGAGAGACTTCTTTTCCATGATTATATCTAGGCTGGAGATCCCAGTCTTTCTTTTTTTTTTTTTTTTTTAGTCTGTTATTTTCTTTTTATTTTTCTATTTGAATTGATTTATTTATTTTCTTGTTTACATCACTTATTTCCACAAGATTTTGAGTTACAAAATTTCTCCCCATTTTTCCCTTACCCACCACGCCAAAACAGCGATCCCATTGTAAAGCCCCTCTCCCAATCTGCTCTCTCCTATGTCCTCCTCCATTGCACCTCTAACTTTCTGGTAGGGCAGGATGGTCTCCCTGAAGAGGAGTCCAAAGAAGGTTAGGGCTGCCTGAGACCCCAAAATACCAACATGCCAGGGCCTGCGGAAAGAATTCCACTCAAGTCTTCTCAGCCAAGTAAAAAGTAAAGTTTATGGAAAGTTCAAGTTTGCCACGTGGGGTGCTAGGCCATTTAAAGGTGCTCTCACAGAGAAAAGTCTATACCAAACTATTCCATGGTGCTCTCACACCACATGGAGGGAAGATGGGGTTCTATATACAATATGGTTGTGGGAGGAATCTAGGGGTGGTCCAGAGGAGATTGGGGAGGGTCTTCAGGAGGAGTCAGATGAGGTCAGACTCCAGTAATGAGTGGTTCAGGGTGGGAAGTTGCTGGAGGCTACCTGGAGACCA
>JAQQSW010012262.1:0-12565 GCA_028646575.1 Pseudocheirus occidentalis | reverse complement strand
AGGCTCTGGGACCTCCCCCCGCCTTTGAGCTCTCCTTGAATCTTTGAGGTACATACTCTGGGAAACTCCTTGAAGTCTGATTGAATCTTCAGGAAGCATTTGCAGAGGCCATAAGCATTTCATTGTGGCTGGGCTCAAACCTGTTACTACACTGGCCCTCCATTGTCCATCTGCTTCCCACCCTGGAGCCTATCAAAATATCAATCCACTCTTGCACTGACCTCATTAATTCCACCTGAAGTCCCTCCCCAAACTCATTACTGGAGTCTGATCTCATTAACTCCACCTGAAGTCCTGCCCCAAAGTCATTACTGGAGTCAGACCTCATTGGCTCTTCCTGAAGACCTTCCCCAGGCTCCTCCTCTGAACCACTCCTAGATTTCTCTGTATATAAGACCCCATTTTCCCTCCATCTGAGTGAGAGCTTAGCAGAGACTTGCTCTGTAAGAGCACCACAGAATGCCCTAGCAGAGACTTGCTCTGTGAGAGCGCCACAGATTACCCCAGCACACAGACCTGCTCTGTGTGAAAGCTCCATAGAACAACCTATCATAGACTGGCTCCTTAAGAGTCTACCTCATATGGCAAACTTGAACTTTCAATAAACTTTGTTTTTCTTTGGCTGAGAAGACTTGAGTTGAATTCTTTCAGCAGGACCCAGCATGTTGGTATTTTGGGGGTCTCAGGCAGCCCTAACCCTCTTTGGGTACTGTAGTGGTCTGCTTAATTTAGTAGCCTAAGGGCCAGCCTAAGGCAGTAGTCTCAGGGAAGACTGAGTCAAGAGAGAGGTATACAGCAGCTGACCTTTATTGTAGCATCCTTCCTTAAATACCCTATAGCCCTAGATCTAGCATGGTTCTCACATGCACTGGAGGGGAACTGACCAATGGGGGAAGAGACTGATCAGTGGAGGAGGAGCGGAACCAGCTGTTTCAGCTGCCGCTCTTCAGGTGAGTAATTTCACGAGAAATCTCCCTGTGAGCTTAGCAACTGAGCTGTGATCCTCAGCACCACAGGTGATTTTTGACTCACACTGGAATCCTACAGGGTACCCTCTTCACCATCATCTTCCCAGTAATTCAGGCTCACAATTCTGGTATCATCCTTGACTCCTCACTCTCTCCTCCATCATATAGCCAATCAGATACTAAATCTGATCAATTTTACCTTAGTAACATCTCTTATATATGTCCCCTTCTCTCCTCTGATATTTCTACTATCCTGGTTCAAGAACTTATGACCTCATACATGGACTATCACAATAGCCTCCCGGTTGCTCTCTGTGCCTTGTCTCTCGGTACTCCAATTCATCCTCTACTAAGGTTTCAAGTCTTACTTTCCTAAAGTGAAGGTCTGTTCACATCACCCCCACTCAACAAATTCCAATGGCTCCCTCTCACCTCCAAAATCTCACATAAAATCCTCTGTTTAGCTTTTAAAGTTCTTCACAACTTAGCCCATTCCAACCTAGCAAAAGTAAGAAATAGAAAATGAATAGTGTATGTGTTCCACTGGTGACAATATAATGTAGTAGAACAAGGCTTCCGGGATACTGAGTAGACTTTCTGTGGCTAATCCATAAGACTAAGATAGTCAAAGAGAAAAAGATGGCACGGATGAAGGAAGGAAGAAATAAAAAGAAAGGGGGAAAGAAAAAGGGAAAGCATTTATATATCACCTATGATGTGCCAGGATCTGTGTTCAGCACCTTTTTGTGAACATTAACTCATTTGATTCTCACTGTTCTTATCCCCATTTTGCAGTTAAAAAAACAGAGGAACAAGGGTTAAATAACTTGCCCAGGGACACACAGGCAAGGTCATACTCCCAAAATCACTGATAAGAAAAAACTTCCCATATATAAAAATAATTTAAACAGTATTTTTTGTAGTAAGAGAGATTTGGAAACAAAGTGAATGTCCATCAAATAAGGAATAAGCAAACTCTGGCAAATAAATGTAATGGAATATACTTTACAAAATGACTAAAAGGATAAATACACAGAAGCATGAAAATATTTATAGAATCTGATGCAGAGCGTAATAAACAGAACTAAGAAAACAATATACAGAATTGGTGCATCAATGTAAATGGAAAGAACAATCAAAACAGAATTGAAAGTAAATGTTACAAAATTATAAAAAAATAAGAATGGTCCGAAAGAAAAGAAATGAGAAGATACTGCCACACTGCTCCTTTGCCAAGGTGGTAGTTAGGTCCACAAGTGTGGAACACTAGATATATTTTGACTTTTTGATGTAAAGATAAGTTTTGCTTATTTTATTCTCTTTTTCTTAATTTAAAAAAATGTATATAGGATGGATTTTTTTTTTGAAGCTCATAAAAATCACCTCACTTATCAGTTTACTTTCTCCCTTCAACCATGATAATATGGTACCCAAATTTGGTTTTCACTGGGCCATCTGTGTACACAGGCTTCTCCAGGCCACTGGCAGGCAAGGCGAATACTGCTTCTAAGAACAAGCCTACCATGGACCCTCTTGTGATCCAGCCCAAATCTCCCCCCTGCTGGGCTTTATCTTCACTGTACTGTGAGGCAACTTCATTGAATCTCACTCCAGACTTGAGATTTTCCGTGGCTTCCATGATTCCACCATGCTTTTCATACAGAATATGTTGGACCTTTACTGCATTTCCATGACATCTGGGACCTGATACCTGAGCCTTCTTATCTGCACCCTCACTCCCAGAAGCTGCTCCCAATTTTCCCGCCTGCTAGAACCGCTCTTCCCTTTGGGTACCATCTTTCTGCTTTGTTGCCCCCGCCTCTGATGGATTTCTTAATAAAAAATTTTTGCTATGAAAAATTGACATGTTTACTAGAAAATGTATGTAAACCAACTCCCCTATGTTGTAATTCATCATCCCAGTGACTTCCAAAACAAAATACCTGTACGGAGCTATTATTCCTCAACATCTGTTCTCTTCCCCATTAGACGGTAACTTTTTTAGGGGTGAGATCTGAGTAATCTAGCTTGTATATAACCCACAAGACTTATCATTAAGTAACGTAGGCTTAATGATTCCTCATAAAATAATTACCAAGCTTATACTAGAACTCCACAAAAGAGAACATTTAATAATTTGCAATTAGATATCCACAAATACATTATTTAAAACATGTAGTTTTTTAAAACAAGTAGCTTTCTCTTTGGGGGGAAGGGAATATTTCTAACTTTGTATATGTCACAGAATGTTTAAGTGTCTCTGGGACACTAAAAACCTTAGCAGAACCACCTCTAAGATAGTCCATTATGAGTCATAAACAAAGTGAAATTTTGTCAATTTTAGTTTCAATTCAATTCTGTATTTCAACTATAAGTAACTGTGAAAAAGTTAGCATTACTATGTGCCAAAGGAAATAATATCTTTCTTATGCTAAAATCACAACAAAAGCTTTAAAGAATATGGCTCACTTTCAAGGAAGAGGATAATCTTTTTTGTTCCTAAAAAGTAAGTAAAGTAATAACAGGTACAACCTTTAAAGATCATTCTCATTCTAAAAAGAAACATTTGGCAGAATTGTACACATTTTAAAAAGCCAGGACAGGTCAAATATATTGCTAACTACAATTAGCCTTTCTACTCGGTTGTATTAGTCATCGAGGCAATTGCTCTTTTTAACTTAATGACTGAAATAGAAAAAAACTAAAGGAATACCTTCCCTGTATGGAGTATATGTTAGAAGACAGGCCCAACAAAGACAAAAGATTAAGAAGGTAAGGATGTAAAACAAAAAAGAAAAGCAGAATAGATTAAAAACCAGAATAAAACATTATGGTGTTCACAAGAAATACATTAAAAAATGAGAGATACAAAGTAAAAGTAAGGGATGGAGTAAAATTTATTATACTTCCGCTGATGGAAAAAAAGTGAGGGTAGCAATCATGATTTCAGACAAAGATAAAGCTAAAAGAGACAAACAGGGAAAATATATCATGACAAAAGGTACCATATTTAATAAAGTAATATCAACAGTAAGCCTGTATGTAGCAATGCTACAGCATCCAAATTTTTAAAGAAACAGCTAAATGAATTAGAGGTGGAAACTGATAGCAAAATTATAATAGTGCGATATTCAAACATTCCCCTCTCTGAACCAGATAAATCTTACCAAAAAATAACTAAGAAATCAAGGAGACGAATAGAATGTTACATAATCTAGATAGAATGGATATATGCAAAGAATTGAATGTGACTAGAAAGGAACACTTCTTTTTCTCAGCAATACACAAAAATTTACTGAGGAAAATAACTCCCTTAAAAAATGGAACTGACCAAATTGAAAAGGAAATACAAAAGCTCACTAAAGAAAATAATTCCTTAAAAATTAGAACTGAACAAGTGGAAACTAATGACTCTGAGAACTCAAAATACAATACAACAAAATAAAAAAAATAAAAAAAAAATCGAAGAAAATGTGAAATATCTCACCAGAAAAACAACTGACCTAGAAAATAGATCCAGGAGAGGTAATATAAGAATTATTGGACTACCTAAAAGCCATGATTTTTTTTTTAAAAGCCTGGACACCATCCTTCAAGAAATTAATAAAGAAAACTTCCCTGATATGCTAGAATCACAGGGAAAAAAAGAAATCATCACTTGAAAGTGATCCCAAAATGAAAACTCCTAGGAACATCATAGCCAAATTCCAGAGTTCACAGATCAAGGACAAAGCACTGCAAGCAGCCAAAAAGAAACTCAAATATCGTGGAGCTACATCAAGATTACACAGAATTTGGCAGTTTCCACGTTAAAGGACAGAAGGCTTGAAATATGATACAGAAGAAGATAAAGGAATGAGGATTACAACCAAGAATCACCTACCTATCCAGGAAAATTAATAAAATCCTTCAAGGAAAATAATGGATATTTAATGAAATAAAAAACTTTCAAACATTTCTAATTAAAAGGCCAGAACTGAATAAGAAAATCTGACCTCCAAATACAAGACTCAAGAGAAACATAAAAAGGTAAAAAAGAAACAATAACAGAGAAAACATAAAAATTCAATAAGGCTATAAACTCTTTATATATCTATATGGCAAGATAATATTCCTAAGTCTTAAACTCTTTTTTTGCTTTTTGAATGGCAGTTGGGGTTAAGTGACTTGCCCAAGGTCACATGACTGGTGAGTGTTATATGTCTGAGGCCAGATTTGAACTCAGGTCCTCCTGACTTCAGGGACAGTGCTCTGTTCACTGTGCCACCTAGCCACCCCTAAACTTATTATCATTATAAAAGCAATTAGGAGTATATGCAGACAGCGGGTATGGAGGTGACTTTAATGGGATGATAACCAAAAAAGTAACAAAATAAAGGGGTAAGAAAGAAAACTGCACTGGAAGAAGGAGGGGGAAGATTGAATGGAGGCAAATTATGCCACATAAGAGACATGAAAGAGTTACTATAACAGAGGGGTTTGAATGGGGGGGGGGGAGGTAAACTTGACTGTCATCAAAATTTGCTCAAAGAGATTGGAACAACATACACACTCAGCTGGATAAAGAAATCTATCTTACCCTGTAAGGAAGCAAAAATGGACAGGGATAACAAAAAGAGGAGAGGGGACTGAAAAAAGAGAGGGTATATTGGGGAAAGAAGTTATCAAAAGTAAAATACTTGTGAGGAGGGAGAAGGTGGGGGTAAGACAGAGAAAGGGGGATAAACAAGCAAAAATATTGCATGGAGGGAAATACAGTTACCATAACTATAAATATGAATGGGATGAACTCACCCATAGAACAGAAGCAGACAACAGAATAGATTAAAAACTAAAATATAATAATATGTTGTTTACAAGAAACACATCTGAAGAAGAGAGATACAAAGAGGATAAAGGTAAGGGCCTGGAGAAGAATCTACTATGCTTCACATGAAGCAAAGAAAGCAGCAGTAGCAATTATGATCTCAGACAAAGAAAAAACAAGAAATTAATTGAGATAAATTAATTAAAAGAGATAAAGAAGGAAACAGTATCTTACTGAAAGGTATCACAGACAAGGAAGTTGTATCAATACTAAACATACATGCACCAAATGGTGTAGCATCTACATTTTTGAAGAAGTTGAATGAGTTACAGGAGGAAATAGATAATAAAAACTATACTGGTGAGAGACCTCAACTTTTTTCTCTCAGAACTAGATAAATCTAACCAAAAAAAAATAAACAAGAAAGAAATTAAGGAGGTGATTAAAATTCTGGAAAAGTTATATATGATACCATGCATTTGGGCATAAAAACCTCACAACCATATGTAGAAAAGCAGAAATAGTAAATTCATTCTTTTCAGATTGTAATGCAATAACAATTACATTCAATAATGGACAATGGAAAGAGAGAATAAAATTAATTGGAAATTAAATAATTTAATCCTAAAAAAATAAGTGGGTCAAAGAAACCATCAACAATTTCATTTTTAAAAATGATAACAATAAGACAACATACCCAAACTTATGGGATGCAGCCAAAGCAGTACTTAGGGAAAAATTTATATCTCTAATGGCTTACATCAATAAAATAGAGAAAAAGCTGATCAATGAACTGAGCATGCAACTAAAAAGATTAGGAAGAGAACAAATTGAAAATCCTCAATTAAACATCAAATTTGAAATCTTGAAAAATCAAAGGAGAGATTAATAAAACTGAAAGAAAACCACTGAACTAATTAATAAAGCTAGAAGCTGGTTTTATGAAAAAAAAACACAATAAAATAAACTATTTATTTAATTTTAAAAAGGAAAGAACACCAGAGTACTAGCATGAAAATAAAAGAAGTGAATACATCACTGAAGAAGAAATTAAGACAATTGTTAGGAGCTATTTTACTCAACTATAAATCAATAAATTTGACAATCCAAATGAATATCTACAAAAATATAAATTACCCAGATTAACAGAAAAAGAAATAAAATACTTAAATAACCCAATCTTAGAAAAAACAAACTGAACAAGCCATCAATGGCTTTCCTCTGAAGAAATCACGAGGACCAGATGAATTCACAAGAGAATTCTACCAAACATTTAAAGAATAAATAATCCCAATATTATAGAAACTATTTGGAAAAATGGGTGAAAAAGGAGTCTTTCCAAATTCCTTTTATAACACAAATATAGTGCAGATACCTAAACAAGGAAGAGCCAAAACAAAGAAAATTATACAATTTCCCTAATGAATATTGTTAGGTGAGATTTATATCAGGAATGCAGGGTTGGTTCAATATTAGGAAAAATATCACTATAATTGACCATATTAATAACAAAACCAACATAAATCATATGATTATCTCAACAGATGCTGAAAAAGTCTTTGACAAAAGGCAATAACCACTCCTATTAAAAACACTAGGCAGCACAGGAATAAATGGAGTTCACCTTAAAATGGTAAGTAATAATTATCTGTAACCATCAGCAAGTATGTTCTGTAATGGGGATAAGCTAGAAGCCTTCTCAATGCAATCAAGGGTAAAGCAAGCATGTCCATTATCACCACTATTATTTAATATTGTACTAGAAATGTTACAATAAAAAAAAAGAAGAAAAAGAAAGGAAAGGAATTAGAATGGGCAATGAGGAAATAAAACCTTTATTCTTCGTAGATGAGAAAATCCTAGAGAATCAACTGAAAAACTACCTGAAATTACTAACAACTTTAACAAAATTGTAAGACATAAGATAAACCACTTAAATCAAAAGTATTTATTTACATGACCAACAAAGTCCAGTAGCAAGAAAAGAAAGATAAATTTCATTTGAAATAGCAGTAGACAATATAAAATATTTGGGAGTCTACCTGCCAAGACAAACCCAAGAACTAGATGAACACAACTATAAAACACTTTCATGCAAATGAAGTCATATCTAAACAACTGGAGAAATATCAAATGTTGATGGGCAAGCCAAGCCAATATAGTAAAACTTACAATTCTATCTAAATATATCTATTTAATCAATGCCATACCAATCAAACTACCACAAACTTATTATACAGAGCTAGAAAAAATAGTAACAAAATTCATCTGGACAAGCAAAAGCTCAAATATATCAAAGGAATAGATGAAAAGAATGTGAAAGACGATGGTCTAGTTGTATCAGATCTCAAACTGTGTTATAGAGCAATAATTATCAAAACTATCTGATACTGGCTAAGAAATACAGTGGTAGATCAGTGGATTAGATTAGGTTTAAATTACATTATAATAAATGACCATAGTAATCTACTATATGATAAACCCAAAGATCTAAGGTTTTGGAACAAAAACTCATTATCTGACAAAAGCTGCTGGGAAAACTGGAAAACAGCAGAAACTAAGCACAGACCAACATCTCATACTACATACCAAGATAAGGTCAAAATGAGTACACAAATTATACAAAAACAATGATACCATAAGCAAATTAAGAGAACATGGAATAGTTTATCTGTCATATTTATGGATAAGGGAAGAATTTAGGATCAAAGAAGATACAGAGATCATTACAAAACACAAAATAGATCATTTTGATCATATAAAATTTAAATGTTTTGCACAAACAAAATCAATGCAACTAAAATTATAAGGAAAGCAGAAAGCTGGGGGGAAAGGGGGATTTTGCAACAAATACCTCTGATAAATCTCTCATTTCTCAAATATACAGAGATCTGAGTCAAATTTTAAAAAATACAAGTCATTAGCCAATTGATAAATGGTCAAAGGATATGAACAGGGAGTTTTCAGATAAAATCAAAGGAACTTATAGGCTCAAAATCACCACAGATCTGAGAAATGCAAATTAAAACAATTCTGAAGTACCACCTCATACCAATCAAATTGACTAATATGACAAAAAAGGAAAACAGATGTTGGACAGTATGGTGAAAAACTGAAACACTAATGCACTGTTGGTGGAGTTGTGAACTGATCCAACCATTCTGGAGAACAATGTGGAATTATTCCCAAAGGGCTATAAAACTGTGAATACCCTTTGATTCAGTAATAACACTGTCAGGTCTATACCCCAAAGACATCCAAAAAAAGGGAAAAGGACCTGTTTGTACAAAAATGTTTATAGCAGCTCATTTTGTGATAGCTAAGAACTGTAACTTAAAGGCAATCAACTGGGAAAAGCTAAAGAAGCTATTATGGCACATGACTGCAATGGAATATTATTGTGCTATAAGAAATTACAAGAAGGATGATTTCAGAAAATCTTGGAAAGACTTGTAAGAACTGATGTATAGGGAAGTGAAAAGAACCAAGAGAAGGCTATACAGAGTAACAGCAATATTATCTGAAGAAGAATTGTGAATGACTTTGTTATTCTCAGCAATACAATGGTCAAGACAATCCCAAAGTACTAATGATGAAGACTATCCACCTCCTGAGAAAGAATTGACATTGACTGAATACATACTGAAGAATGCTATTTTTCATTCTTTCATTCAAGTCTTCTTGTACAAAATGACAACTATGGAAATGTTCTACATAATTGTACACATATAACTTTACTATATCTGATTATCTCCCATCTCAGGAAGGGGAAAGGGGAGAGGGAGAGGGAAAGATAGAATTTGGAACTCAAAACTTTAGATAAAAATGTTTTTTAAAATCCTGAAAGGGTTGACTAAAGAGTACTGCCAGCTCTCTGAATCTCTGATTAGAAGAAGGTCTCCGATCTTACTGTCTGTTAATTCTTTCACAGAAGACCAAAAAAAGAAAAGAAAACAAAACAAAACAAAAGAAAACAAAAGAAAAGAAAAGGACCACGTAAACACAGAATAAAAATTAGAGACTAAATAATATAATTTTAAAGAAGTGACTAGATTAAAGAACTAGTCATAGAAATAATGATTTTATTAAAGAAAATGATAATAATGAGACAACATACCAAAACCTATAGGATATAGCAAAAGTAGTAATCTGGGGACAATTTAAATCTCTAAATGTTTACATCAATAGAATAGAGAAAGAGCAAACCAATGAATTAGTATACAATTTTTTTAAAAAACTTGAAAAGAACAAAGTAAAAAACATCAAACACCAAACTGGAAATCCAAAAATTTAAAGGTGAGATTAATAAAACTGAATATAAGAAAACTATGGAATTAATAAATAAATCTAGGAGTTGGTTTTATGAAAAAAAAAACAGATAAACCATGAATATGATGTTTAAAAAGAAAAAAGGAAGCCATATCATTATTATCAAAAATGAAAAGAATGAATATCCAACTAATAAAGATAAAATCACAATAATTATTAGGAATCATTTTTGCCTAATTACATGCCAACAAATTAAATAATTTAATTAAAATATAACAATTATTTTAGAACAGTAGCAGGATATAAAATAAACACACATAAATTGTCAGTATTTTTATACATCACCAATAAAACCCTGCAAAAGAAATAGTAAGAGATAACACATTTAAAATAACTACAAACAGCATAAAATACATAGTAGTTTACCTGCAAAAACAAACCCAAGAACTACATGAACATAATTATAAAACACTTTTTAAACAAATAAAATCAGATTTAAGTACCTGGAAAAATATTAATTGTCTATGGTGGGAGTGGGGGCTAAGAGCTAATATAACTAAAATGACAGTTCTACCTAAAGTAATATACTTATTCAATGTCATCCCAATTAAATTACAAAAAAATTATTTTATTGAGAATCAAAAAATAATAAAATTCATCTGGAAGAACAAAAAGTGAAGAATACCAAATAAATTAATGAAACAATGTAAAGGAAGGAGGTTAGCAGTACTAAATTCTAAACTATATTATATGGCAATAAATATCAGAATTATCTGGTACTGGCTAAAGAAAAGAAAGGTAAATCAGCGGAAAGGAGCAGATATATACTACACAGCAGTAAAAATTATACTAACCTTCTGTTTGACAAATGTAAAGATTTAAGCTTCTGGGATAAGAATTCACTATCTGGTAAAAATTACTGGGAAAACTGGAAAGCAGTCTAGCAGAAATAGGCCATAGAACAATATCTTACACCATTTATCAAGATAAGGTTGAAATGCATACATGAGCTAAATATAAAGGGAGATATCATTTTAAAAAATAGAAGAACATGGAACACATTACCTAAGAGTTATGGATAGGAGAAGAATTTATGAATAAACAAGAGAAAAAGAACATTGGGAGATATAAAAAGGATAATTTTGATTAAATTAAATTTTAAAAGATTTGTACAAATAAAACCAATGTAACAAAGATTAAAACAAAAGTAGATAACGGGGGGGAAAATTATAGACAATTTCTCATATAAAACTCTCATATCTCAAATATACAGAGAACTTTGTCAATTTTATAACAATATGACAGTTTTGTCATAATTGACAAATTGACAATTGACAAATGATCAAAGATAGGAAGAGGTACCTTTTGATAAAGTCAAAGCTATATATTCTCACATTAAAAAAATGCTCTAAATCATTACTGATTAGAGAAATTCAAATTAAATCAACTCTGAGATATCATCAACACCTATCAGACTAGCTAAAATGATCACAGAGGAAAACAATAAATGTTGGGGGGATGTGGAAAAAATTAGGACTCTAATACACTGTTGACAGAACTGTGAACTGATCCAACTATTCTGAAGAGCAATCTGAAATTATTACCAAAGGTTTACAAAAACGTGTACGCTCTTTGATCCAGTGATACTACTATTATATCTATTTCCCAAGGTGATTAAGGTAAAAGGAAAAAAAAACCTTTATGTGCTAAAATATTTATGGCATGGATACTTAAATAGCATTTATATAAATTTATAGCAGCTCCCAATATAGTGGCACACAACTGGAAACTGAGGGGATGACAGTCAACTGGGGAATGGCTAAACAAGTTGTGGTATATGATTATGATGGAATACTACTATGGGGCTGTAAAAAATGGCAAGCAGGTTGATATTAGAAGAATATGGAAAGATTTGCATGAAATAATGAAGAGTAAAATGAGCAGAACAAAGAAAACTTTTTATATAGTAACCAAGAGAACAAGACTGTTTGAATAACAACTGCAAACAACTTAAATTCTTCTGGGTATTATTAATACTCAAATCAACTACAAAGAACTTATGAAGGAAGATGCTATCCACTTCCAGAAAAAGAACTGATAAATAGAAGTATGCATTGTATAAGAGACACATACACACACGTATGTGTGTGTGTGTGTGTGTGTGTGCATTTATGTCAAATGGTGGCCTTCTCTAATGTGGGGTGTGGAGAAAGAGAGGGAGAATGTTCAGAACTTATTTTTTTTTTATTTTAATTTATTTTCTTGGTTACATCATTCATTTCCACAAGGTTTTAAGTAACAAATTTTCTCCCCTTTTTCCCCTACCCCCCATCCCAGAACATTGATCCCACTGTAAGACCCCTCCCACAATCTGTTCCCTTTTATGCCCTCTTCCAACACCCCTCTAGCTTTCTAGCAGGGCAGGGAGGAGCTCCCTTCCCCCGTCCCTGTATGTATTCTTTCCCAGTTGCATTTGATTGTATAGCTTTAAATACTAAATTCTTGCAATTCCTCCCGTCAC
>JAQQSW010012261.1:0-12565 GCA_028646575.1 Pseudocheirus occidentalis | reverse complement strand
CTGAGCTGCAGCATCCTCCAGAGATAGAACCACAGCAAGAAGAGACTGGAGGAGGGCAGGGAGCCTGGGGAGGGCATTTGGGTGGGCATTTAGGGGGGCATTTAGGAGGACACTTGGGGGTCTGACACTTGGGAGGACACTTTGGGGGGCACTTAGGGGCCTGGCACTGCTGCTGGCTTTGCTGGCAGGACATTTCTGTGTGTGTTCAACCTGAAAGACAATACAGAAGAGATATCAGACTTAAGCTAATAATTAATTTTCATTTGGCATTAACTCATACTGTGATTTCAACTGTAGATTGGAACCCAGTAGCATGGAGGAAGGAAAACTGTATTCTACAATGGAAAGAACACTGACTCTGGAGTCAGAGGGCTTGGGTTCTAATCCCTCCTCAGCTGCTTACAGTTTATGTGACCTCGGGCAAGTAATTTACCATTCCTCTCCTATAAAATAATAGGATCATATTAGATCTAAGCCACTTCTAACTCCACATTATTTCTCCAATTAAATTTGTTTAGATTGACTTTGTAACCAGGGATGGACACATATGAAGAAAATGCAGGACTCAATGGATCCTGACCATCCAGAAAAAACACATCTCAGTGTGCCCCCTGGGGACTAGCACCCTCTTGATGGCTTTCTCACTTCATCCATCTGACCATCTCCAGCCTAGGAGAGTCCATCACCCACCATCCATCCATCTCTCTCATTTCACTTGCAACATTTCATTGTAATTTGAAGTTCCCTGTTCCTTAGCATTTACCCTTTTTCTGTTTTCTCCTCCCCATGGCAGCAATGGTTTAGTTATATGCCAGGGAAAGAGTAAATATACAAATAGCTTAGAAAGTTATGCAAATCTAAACTTATCAAAGATGAGGGGGTTCAGAAGCAGAGATCTCTCCCATGACCCCCAACTTCCAGTAAATGACCAGGAAAACTGATTGGGTCAAAGTTTCCTCCATAGGTAGACCCCAGACACCTGACCATCTGGGAAATGGAGCTGGCAGTCCAATCCAGCTGAATCCAACCAATATATGTTCAACTTCAACTGTGGGCTAGGGCAATGGGTATATAAAGACCAAATGAAAGAGAACCTCAGCCCTCATGGAGCTTACATTTGACAGGGGGAATAGAAGTTATTAAACAAGGATATACATGATACTTTGAGGAAGAAGAAAGTACTAACAACTAGGGAGATCACGAAAGATTAAAGTAAGAGGTGTTACATGAATAAAGCCATTTAAGAGGGAGAGATGAGGAGCAAATGCACCCCAGACATGAGGAACTGGCAACCTGTGCATAGCTGCAAGAAAAGAAAGTACAGATTTCTTTCCTGGCTGCTTGGTCTCAACCATCTTACTTTCACAGAGCTTATAATTGTGGTTAAATTCAATTCAAACACATTTGTTCTTGATTATCTCAAACTTCTTACCCCCAGGAAGCTTTGGGCAGGCCCTTGGCCCTCTCCTCTATCTGGTTGGCTTGATCCAACTCATTGGCAAAAGTATGGAAATGGATGTGCCCCATGGCCAATCAGGTCCAATAGCCTGGCCCCACCCCCATACTCTGACCAAAGATCTCTAGGATGAATTTCAACAATTTGTTGACCCAGTATTCTGCAACCCAGGCTATATTACCAAGTCCTACCTACATTATATACATTTGTTACCACTGGCAATACTCATCACTTAAAATTTGTCAGAAAATAAAAATTTCCTTACAGTAAGTAGCACTATTTCAAAGGCAAACTTATATTAATTAATAAGTATTTATTAAGTAGCTACTATTTACATGACACTTTGCTAAAAGTTATAGAAATTATGATAAAAATATTCCCTGTCCTCAAGGAACTTATAGTCTAAAAATCTTTTATCAGTTTTCTATCAATATGGATCTATTTCCTATGTAGTTCAGCACTAGCTAAATGGCACAAAATACATGTTTGTTGAATATGTTTGCACAACTCATTGAATGGATAAAGCATTTCTTAAGTAATGTCTATGGCATTATTATGGTCAGGTAATTGTGCTAAGTCTTAGAGATACAAATGCAAAAGAGATAATCTCTCTTCTCAATAACTTGATATTTCAAGAGTGGGAGTCAAGTAATAAAGGGATGTGGTAGCCTGGTTCGCACAAATTAGCTGTTCAAATCATTGGCATAGTTTGTGGGAATGCAAATGTCAGATGCAACCTCCTTCTCTGCACACTAGACTTGTACCTTGTGGCTCTCTTAGGAGACCCAGATTGTTTCTCAATTAGTCTAGATACTAGAGTAGATCCAAAATACAAGCTTTCATCCCTCCCTTTTTTCTCTAGTTAACCATTCCATATTTTTTCCACATCTCTCTGGCTTTCAACTTTATCTTTATTCCTTCTTCCTCCTTCTCTCCTTTTTTACTCCCTAATTTCTTCCCTTCAATCCCTCTCTGGAAACATACTGTTCAAAGCAAACCCCTCCACATCAAAGAGCACCTGCACCAGGCTTTGAAACCCTTACCTTGATCAAAGACACTGATGGGCTTGTCCTTGAGGATACAGATTGTGTGAAGAACCAATGCCTAGGCCACCTTTTATAGGAGATCCCTAGACTAGGCTGTGTCATGAGACAGTGTGACGAGAGGAGAAGGCTCTTTCACAACCCAAGTCATGTGCCAACTAAGTCCACATGGCAGGTAATTCTTGACATTCCTCAGCTCTTTGGTTCTTCCCAGGTAGATCATGGTAGCTTGCTTCTTTACAACCAAAGGATCTCTATAGATGGCACATTGGAGTTTTTCCTCAGGATGGGAAGCTCTACTCTTCCTTCTTGTGTACCCTCTTCCTATTCCCTTCTCCATCAAAGCAGCTTAGGGGACTTCCACGAAACCCTGTCATAAATGGTTCTATTCCATCCTGATGATCTCAATCTCCAGTTTCTCACCTAGATGCCTGGGAAAGTTTTAGATTACTGCCCTCCCCCAGGGACCCTTCTCCTTATGCTCATTGTTTCCCAGCTTTTCCCAGAACCCCTTCTGTATAGCTTTGCTTAAACCCCTACCCTTCACTCCTGCTCACCCTTGCCTTGTTCAGCTCTTCAGTTTGAAATTCTGCCTATCCTCTTCCTGAGAAGGTTAGTTAAACAAGCATTAGTAATAGAACCTCTTTCTTCTGAATTTTAAGGATGGACAAATGATTTAAGTTTGGGGAAATGTACCTATTCTGTCTCAAGGTTCTTTCCATATATCTAATATATTTTTCATATATATATATTTATTTTCCATATATATATAATTTCCATATATCCTCCCCATATATCTAAGTCAAGTAGTTCTCTTTTTAGATGCTGTCTAAAAAACAAAAGAACTCATCAAATACTCTGCCTACTCTACTTGCTCATCTTTTAGAGATGAGAATTTAGAAGAATTCCAGAATGGGTTTCAGAGGGACCTCAAAGTCATGCCTCAAAATGGCTATGCCAGTTAAGATATTATGCTAAGATGAAGTCGTAACCTAATCAAGTAGGACCATGATGTCAGACATTCATTTTTCTAATAGTTCTTTACTTTTCTACATTGTGTTGACATGTGTATGAACTTACTAGGGCACAATGAAACTTGCTAGATTACACTTGGCAGGAGCTGAGGGGGGGTGATGGTAGAGCAGGAAGTGTTTTATTTCCTTGACGTTGTGAGTAGCTATCTGACAATCCAACTGTCTTCACATAAAACCTTTACTGAAACCATATTGCAAAGGCTTGCACAGACATGTGAAGAATGACTTTAAAATCCAAGGGTAATTTTTTATTAATAGGCCAGATCTTGTATATCCAAAATTAATTTCTTCCCTTTCCGAGAAATTACCTTGAGAGCCACAATACTTATTTACTGACACTGATCCAAAAATTTCCAGGAATCTCTATTTGGAACTGCCAAGATGATGATGGTGTATATGATGGCATCAGTGGTATGACTGATGCTGGCGTGGTTGAAGATGTTGAAGATGCTGGTGTATCACAGATGGTGGAAGTTAGGGTTATGAAAACCAAGCATCCAGGAGAGTTTCTGAGTAATTCCAGTGACCTACTCAAGGTTCATGCATCGTTGGTGGTTTTTTTTTTGAGGAATTTCTGTGCCTACCATCCACAGATAAGTGAAGTCTGTCTTAGAAATCATGCCCTAGGGGATGGCACCTTTTCCACTTTTTTACCTTATCCATGATGGCTATCAGTTCTCCTTCAGGAATCAGCATTTATAGATTCAGTACCATTACAGACTTCAGCTCTATTATTTAATTGATCAACAAAATTTACTGTTCACCTATTGAATGCAAAGCAAAAGGCCAGCCCCTATGATGTACAAAGATGGGTAGAATTGGATCTGTGATCTCATAGAACTTACAGTCTAAAATATAAGGCAAGAGACTTGTGTGAGACACAGAGATGTAAATAATGATTGAGGAAGCAAGGTGAGAGATGACACAGAACAGAAAATGAATAATGGATAAACAGGAGGTATAAGTGAGGAAATCTGGAACAGCCAAGGAGAACAGTCAGGGACGTACTCAGATGTCTTTATGGAGTAGCTGAAACTTTAAAGTAAACTTGTCAAGTGTGACCTGCTTATCTGTCTTTTCATCCCTCCTATCCATTTTCCATAAACAATTCCAGAGTCTTACAGGGAATGCTGCCCATCCCACAGATTCCTGATCTATCAGGAAGCATCTCCAGCTAATTTGAACATTGTTGTTCAGGTTTTTTTCAGTCATGCCCAAATCTGTGCAGCCCCAGGAAGATGAGTCTTCCTGATTCCAAACCCAGTGCTCTATCCACTGTGCCTTCTAGCTGCGCTATCTGCTGTGTCCTAAGAGTAAAGATCAGAGTTTACCTCAGTATTAGGGCTATGAACTGTATGGTTTAGAGAGGAAGGGCTTCCTTTCTCTGCTCCCTTTCTCTTACCTAGCTTCCTAGAAATAGGCCTGCATTTGTTTCTGTTCTGTACTGTTTGTCCTCCCTGGACGTGGGCTTGAAGCCCACATACCTGGGAGTTTGAGCCATAGTAAACTATGATACTAAGAGGTATGGTGTAGCCAGCCAGGCTTTGTGGAAGCCCTGAGAAACCAAGGGTCTGAGACTTGAGCCGAAGTGGTTTTGGACTTGAAACTGGGACCAGGTAACCAAGTTATACTATGAAGCTATGTGCCTTTGTCTCCCCAGAAATTGAGGCAGTGCAAAGCGGCAGGTGATTAGTTCTCACGTGTTTTGGGGGAGAAAGTGTGCACCTTTGTGGTTATATCTCCTGAAGTAAATGTTTGCTCATCAGTTATGCCCATTCACCTGGCAGGGGACTTAGGCCACTATATTAGGCAATCTGGACATGGTATAAGGTGCCTCAAGAGTGTCCATATTTTAGGTGAACTGGGCATGCTCAGATCAGCCTGTTACATATGTAACACAATTTATTTATCCATCTTCCGTTCAAGGGACATCTACTTTGTTTCCAATTCTTTGCAATCACAGTAAGTGTTGCTAACGTTTTGATTACATGGAAATTTTCTGTCTCTCATCTTGGGGGTTTATGCCTAATGGTGGAATCTTTGTGTTAAAGGGTGAGGTCACTTAACTCTTCAGAGGCATAAATCTGAATTGCTTTCATCAAATTTAAAGACTTTTTTTTAAGCATAAGGACAAATTGCTTTACAGAATGGTTGGAGCAATCAATCCATAGCACTACCACCAGCATTATGTGTCTCTCAACATTCTCTCCAATATTGCCCATTTCTATCAATTTTCTTAGTATAATATCTTGGAGTTCTTTGATTTCTATTTCTCTTACCAATGATTTGGAACTACCTTTCACATGTACCTTAAGAATTTGTAAATCTACTTTTGAGAACCTTTTGTTCACATCCTTTTGACCACTTATCCATTGGAAAATGGATGTATGTGTGTGTATGTGTATATGTATATATACATATATATATATAGCACATATATTTGCATCCATCCCCTAAATATTTTCTATATAAGACACTTACTAGAGAGTTGATGCATAGTCCTTCCCCTCTCACCTCCCGCCCCCCCCAATAATGAAGCTTTCTCTTCTTTAACTGTTTTGATTTTGTTCATGTAAATGCCTTTCCATTTCATATAATAAAAACTGTTGAATATTTTACGATCTTCTCTTTCCTTTGTTTAGACCATGCCATGAGAGGGGCAGTTCAGTGAGTCACCAATCAGTTCAGGGAAGGCACCATGCGCTGCAAAGAGCCAGCCCAACTGAATAGCTGAATGACGTTTAGGTAACTGAGGAGACTTTCTGAAGAGAAGGACTGCAAAGCTTTACTAAAGTATTAGAGTTGTAAGTTGATTTCTTTTGTGTTTTGAGTTAATGCACACACTTCTGGATTCTGGGAGTGTTTATGCAATTTGAGCAAATTAATGTCTTTGTTAAAGAACCAATTGAGTCACTGCTGGGGATTTGTGATCCAGCAATCAGGAGCATAGACACTTAGAGAGTTAGTTATCTCTGGAATGTTGGAAGCTCTAAAAGCTACCCCTCTGGGCACCCGGCTTTTCAGTGACTATGTCCTTTGTTAAATGGGAGAGAAATGTTACATGCACAAACAGGGATCACTTGTGTGAATTAACTTACCATTTTCTTAAAGTGAAATTAATGCTAGCTATTATATCAGAAAAGAGTGTTTCTACATGGGGATTCCATATATTAATGAACTTACAGGTATAAACAAAAACAAACAAAAAGCTTAAGGTTTCTACCTGATAAATAATTGGGATTTGGGACTCTTTAAAATGAGAGGGTTTTAGTGAATGGAAATGCCTTAGTGAAAGTACTTGCAGAAAGTCAGTCTGGGAGTGAGGAAGGCAGGCAAAGCCTTTAGAAAGTCTTTGGCCTTGGGATACAGAGTTGTTTGTCCTTCATTTTCAAAGAGGACCAATGATATCACAAGGTTACTGGTATGTGAATTGGATTTAAGTAAGGCAGAGTTGTGCAAAATCTTCAGTTTCATTTTATCTTCCAGAGTCATCAAAGTCCAGTGGCAAGAGCAAAGTCAAGACAAATGGTGATGGCCCAGGATGCAGTGGGTGACCTTAGTATCTTTCATGCCTGACCAAGCTCTAAGCACTTCACGGCACCTGCTTCAGCTGCCTTCATGAGAATAAATGGTTCTTATCCACCCATTCTGCTGAGAGAAATCTTCACATACCCAACTCATTGATGAGTATGAGGCCTATTGGTTATCCTCAACCTGGTTTAGCAATTCAGCTAAGACAGTTTCCTGAGGTGTGGCCGCTATATACATTGCAATTTCTCAGAGCCCCAAGTGAGAGTGTAGTGGTAGGTAGATGCCAAAGTTGAAAAAGCAGGCCTGAAAAGCCCTCATACCAGAGGTACTAGTCCATCTTGAGCACCCTACATATACCAATTGGGAAGGCATAATTACAGGGAAGGAGAGCCCTTAACAGTAGATATAGAGACCTCACCAACACCTCAGTTTGTGAGGAAGGAAGAGGCAGCAACTAATGAATGGAGTCACCAAGTGGTGAGGGCAGGGGAGAAGATGGTGTTTCCGTAGTCAGAGGATGGGAGGGAGCTAGCTCTTCAAAATTCAAGCACCTTTTCTGTATTGGGCAACACAAACAAAGAGAAACCCATGGGACAACTGACTGGCCTATATTGGTCATTGACAGCATAAAGTAAGAAATTCTGGGGGACCTCTGACAATAAGGAAAACTTTTGGTTTATAGCATAGAAAGGTTGTGGGCAGCTAGATGGTGCCATAGGGCACAGAGTGCTGGGCCTGGAGTCAGGAAGACTCATCTTCCTGAGTTCAAATATGGGTTCAGACACTTACTAGCTGTGTGACCCTGGGCAAGTCACTTAACCCTGTTTGCCTCAGTTTCCTCATCTGTAAAGTGATCTGGAGAAAGAATTGGTGATCTACTCCAGTATCTTTGCCATGAAAAGTCTAGATAGGGTGATGAAGAGTTGGGCATGACTGAACAACAAATAGAAAAATCGAGAACTGGAGGTAGTTGTGACCAGAAACAGAGAGGTTTATTTTTGTAAAAGATAAATATGACAGAGTTTGGGTTCAACTTTGGATTATAGGATTTTCAGATAAGTTCAAATGTTTTCTTGAATTTTGTAAGTCCCTTCAGGGTGTCTCAGGAACCCATACCCCTAAGGAGAGAGGTAATGAAGGCGAAATGAGAAAGAGGGAAAGGTGTGAGTGGCATCTTTTAATTTCTAAAGTAGTGCTCCTCTTAGCAAAGGGGACCAGGTTAACAGCAGCCCCCAGAGCTCCCACAGCAGCCCCCTGAGCTCCCACAGCAGCCACCAGACTGCTGGCTGTGCCCACTGCCACTGTCACAGCACTCAGACCTCTGGTGCCTGCGTCTGTGGGATCTTCTGTGATGGGAAAAGAGGCAGCAGCCACCCCCAGAGCCAGAGCTGCAGCATCCTCCAGAACTGGACCCACAGCATCCCCCAGAACTGCAGCATCCTCCAGAGCTAGAGCTACAGCAGGAAGAGACTGGAGAAGGGCAGGGAGCCTGGGGAGGGCACTTGGGGGGACACTTGGGAGGGCACTTTGGTGGGCACTTGGGGGTCTGACATTTGGGAGGACACTTAGGGGGGCACTTAGGGGCTTGGCACTGCTGCTGGCTTTGTTGGCAGGACATCTTGGTTGGTATTTGGTAAACCTGAAAGACAATAAAGAATTTTTTCAGATGGATAAAATCAAGTCTTAAAAGTTTTTTTTTTAACCTGGAATTGATCACCACTATGATAGTGAAGACCTTAATATGCAGAAAGAAAAGACTTAACAAAATAATTCCTGTGTCAAAATGCCTTTAGGCTAGAATTTGGGAAGAAGGAATGTTTACTTTGTATCAATTCAGGAGATTTTCAACATTTTCTCTGTTTTTTCCTGGCACTTTTAGTCTCCTATTTCTATCTTTCTATATTCATGCATGTGTATATTAAAATACGCTCACACATAGACACATACATATACATACATATATACATATACATATATACCTCTTGAGTACTGTGGAATGAGGAAAAGCACATCAGTTAAGTAGTGGTTTCCGTGTTCCACAGGAGACGGGAAGACCTCCCCTGACATTCTGAGAACAGCCTTTAAATTCTAGTACATTGCAGTTTCTGGTAACTCAGACTATGCCTTCTCCTCCCCCTCCCCCCATTTTACCCAGAGATCAGACACTTTTCTGGTTGTTTTCTGGGGATATCCAAACTGGATATCGATCTAGAACAGATCCAAAGTATACTTCACTAGTCACTGTACTTCTTCTTCAGTTTAACTCTTTGCTCCTCAGCCCCCCTATTCATCTTTCTTCATCCCCTCAGCTGTCTTCCTTCTGACTCCTCTCTTCCTCTGCTCTCTCTTCTCTCCACCAATACTCTGCTCCAAACCTCCCCCTGGGCTCTCATGCAGACACTCACCCTGATCACAGACACAGACAGGAACTCTCTGCTGAAGAACCAGAGTGGATGAGGAGCCAAGGGTAAGGATACCTTTTATAGGGCATCCCAGGCTGATCCACTGGCATGAGACCCACGTCTCTGGGAGGAAGAGTATCTTTCACAACTCCTGGCTTGTGTCAGACAATTCCTGGCATTCTCCAAACTCACAGACACTGACATGTGCCAGCCCATGGATTACTGAACTACTGAGGGATGTTAGAAATCCTTTAATCTGTTTCCCTCATTTTATAGATGAAGACACTGAGGTCCAAAGAGTCAGTGAGGCCACAGAAGCAGTGAGCGGATTAGGTGGGGCTTAATCCATGGCCCCTCAAAATGTCCTTTTCGTTATGCCAGGCTGAGGCATATGTGAGGCAATTTTTCCAATAAGGTGGGATTCTGGATGGTGCTTTCATGTTCATTGTAGGAGCCCTCCCCTCACACAGCAGTTTAGGGCATTGTCATGAAGTCTAGCCATTGGGCAAAAACTCAAGGGCTTCAGTCATTGGGGTTTTATCCACCACTAGAAATTTCCATATGGCCCCATGACCTGTAGTCCTGTATACTATTCAGGGTAGGACAGTGGGGAAAAGTCCTTAGATTGGAGTCACAGGCCCCAAATTCAGATCCTTACTCTGACTGTTATTACTTGTGTGGGTGAAAGGAAGCCACTTCAGTTGACAGGTGTTGGATTAAAATGAAGTAAATGAAATCTGTTACTTCATCTTTATTTAGTTTTCAACATTTATTTCCATAAGATTTTGAGTTCCCAATTTTCTGCCCATCTCTCCCCTACCCCCACTCCAAGATGGTAAGCATATTGATTACTCCTTTCCCTCAGTCTCCACCCCTCATATCCCCTGTATCCCTCCTGTTACCCCTTTTCCCTTTACTTTCTTGTAGGCAAGATGGATTTTCATACCCCATTGCTTGTATAAATCCTTCGTCTTTAAAATCTCATTACATAGCTGACCTCTGGAACTATTTCATCTTGTCTTTAGCTTTACCTAGATTTATTCTAATGGGGGTATTCACCTTTTTAGCTCCATTCTTACACAAAATACGCCTCAACTTGGATGTTTGAAACTGTTTTCCCCCTTTCCATCCGGAAGACAGTGACAAGTCACCCTAGGTCTAAAACCTACTCCTTCCCACACTCCCACTGTCCCTCTTTTTTGGGGGGTGCAATCCAAGAGTTGGGAGTAAGTGACCATCCATCCATTTATTCATCCATCCATTCTTCCATCTATACATTCATTTTTTCTTTTTTTAATTTTAAATTTATTTATTTATTTACTTATAGTTTACAAGATTCAGTTCCATAATCCCTTGAGTTTCAAATTTTCTCCACTTCCTCTCCCCCCCTCCCATGGCAGCACGCAATCAAGTATTTAGCAAGTAGATGAGAACAAGTTTTTGGGGAGGAAAAAAAAAACCTGCATAAGTCACGATTCCTATTCTCAATAATATTGTTGCTAATAGTAGCTAAAATTGATCTTGTCTAGTGAGGTTAGGTCAGAGCTCTACATATACCATCTCATTTAAACCACAGTACAATCCTTGGAGGTGGGTGCTATGATTTTCCCAGTTGTGCAGCTGAGTTTGAGAGAGGTCAAGTCACTTGCCCAGGGTCACACAGCTAAGATGCATCTGGGGCAAGATTTCCGCTCCAAACCTGTAGCATAATCAAGAGATACCAAATTCATAAATGACTGTAATTCAGTGTAAGATAAGGGAAATATTGTGAAAGTTATATTGACTCCAGGAGTGATTATTTCTATCTGGGGTAACCATTATCATCTGTATGGATGAGGTGCTGTCTGATGAGGGCATGATGGGAATGATTTTTACTTTGATTTTTGTGTCTTGCATCTGCATTAAGCCCTACTTATATATATGTTCCCTGATGACAGATTGTTTTTTTGTTTCCTAAAGTGATTCACCAAGGTAAGTTTTTAAGAATTGAGAATCTTAGTGTTACTATGTTGCCCAAGATCAAGAATTCATCAGAATATACTCCTTAGGTCTGGGTTTTTTTGAATGGTAAACAATTACTTTCAATTTAAGAAGTGTTTATTTAGTACTTAGTATGAGGCAGGCACTGTTTTAGGTCCTGGGGATAGAAAAAAATGATTTAGCATCTGCCCTAAAGAATCTTCCAGTTTACTGAGAGATAGCTCCATATATACTGAAAAGTAATTACTAAACATATTAAAAACTTACTAAATAACTTCTGTGAGAAGGGCACTAGAAATTGAGAGATGAAGAGGAGAATGAGGATAGGATTCCCTTGGTTAAAATGACAAACCGATTTTGACCATGAGCTCTGAGATTATTTGTCTAGGATCTCTCAGGTTGTAAATAACAAGAGAGATATGAATTCAGATCTCAGGGCCTCCAAATAGAATGTGAGGCCATGTGTTATGATGGAAAAATATTAATATTTTTTCACTATAACATGTTGCCTCCCACCCCACTGACATGTGTCTCTTAATGTTTTCTAGTTTGACACCCCTGTTACTCTGCCAAGACTTTGGAACACCTTGGGATAAATATATATTCTTTTCTTCCCAGCATATAGTCATCCTTCAGGTAAGTCACTTGTTAATTCTCCCTGTCTCTGTGTCTCTCTCTGATACACAGCCACATAAAAGCTTATGTACCCTGTCAAAAAATAAGGCAGACACCTCCCATCCTCTTTGCTTTACATTCCCTGAAGAGTATCTATCCACCAAAGGGAAGGTGGAAAAGAAAACCCAGGACATGAGGTACCGTTTCTCTGTTGGGCATACCAACATGTGCCATTTGCCAGTCCTGTCCAATATTTGTCTTTGATCTTTTGACTCACATATATAGATGGTCCTCAGACATGGTTTTCAAATAAAACAACTCATCTGGCAGGTCTCTAGAGAGAGACTTTTTTTCACTTTTTAATTTTAATTTATTTTCTTGGTTACATCATTCATTTCCACAAGGTTTTGAGTTACAAATTTTCTCCCCTTTTTGCCCCTACCCCCCAGTCCAGAACATTGATCCCACTGTAAAACCCCTCCCACAATCTGTTCCCTTTTATGC
>JAQQSW010012260.1:0-12565 GCA_028646575.1 Pseudocheirus occidentalis | reverse complement strand
GAAAATTTGACATACAAATACAAGAAGCATGAGAATGTAAACATGGAAAAGAATACATAAGGAAGCTATCAAAGTTGAACTATTTACATGCCAACATGGAACAAGGGTAATTATAACTTATGAAACTTTTCTCAGTATGAGGACAGTTGAAGGGAATATAAATGTACATATACATATATATATATATATATATATATACATATGTCTATATAGGAGGGCATATGTTCATATGAATATATATGTGAGTGTGGGTATTTATGTGTATATAGATAGAGTGCACAGGATCAATCAAATAGGAAGGGATGATATTTTAAAAGGTGTAATTAAGAGATGGGAGAGGAACAGAATGAAAGGAGACAGGGAGAGATAAAATGAGGTTAATCATCTCAAATAGAAGAGGCAAGGAATAACTTTTCCAATGGAAGGGAAAAACAGGAAGGCAAAAGGGAATGGGTCAAACTTACTGTCATTGAATTTGGCTTAGGGAGGGAATGACATTCACTCTAATTGGATATCTTGCCCCACAGGAGAGTAGGGGGGAAGAGGATGAGAGGGAGGATGATAGAGGAGAGGGCAGGTTGGAAAGGGACAGGGACAAAGTAGAAAACAGAACAAGTGGAGGGAGGGATAGAAAGGAGGGAAATCTAGTTAGTGTTACATAATGTGTTCATTGTGGAGATGATCTGCGTAATTACACATGTACGGCCTGTATTGAATTGCCTGTCTTTCCAGTGGGGGGTTGGGAACAAGGGAGGAAGGGAAAGAATCTAGAATTTAAAGTCCTAAAATCAAATGATCATATGTGTATATACATATATATACATATATGTATGTATGTATACACACATGTACACACATATCTGTATATATGTATGCATGCATATACACATATACATATATGTGTGTATATATCTACATATGCATATATATACATGAAATCATTATTATTATTTACATGCAACTGGGAAATAAGATATACAGGCACTGGGATAAGGAGATCCATCTTACCCTACGAGAAAGTCAGAGGGGTGATGGGGGAGGATATAGCAGAGAGCAGATTGGTGGAGGGGCTATACAGTGGGATAGCTATTTTGGGGTGGTGGGTAGGGGCAAGACTGGGAGAAAATTCGTAACTCAAAATATTGTGGAAATCAATGATGTAAACTAAGAAATAAAAAAAAAGTTAATTTAAAAAAAAGAAGAAAGGAACACTACTGGAATGCTGGCAGCATAATGTTAACACACAGAATTAACAAGGTAAGTGAACATCAGAGACCTGACATGGCTTGTCCAAAGTCTTAAGATCAGAGTCATGGACCATGGGTCCTTAACCTCTCCTCCTCCCTCCCTCTACCCCCACCTCCCCTTCTTGTTTGTGTCCCCTAGTTGCTCTGGTGAATCCTATGGGTTCATTCTTGGAAGAAAGTTTTTAGATGGAAAAAATATGTAGGACTCTAATGAAAACTAAGTACATTAGAAGGCAGTGATGACAAATGTTTTAAACTAAAATTCAGTGGCCCCAATTAAGTGCCTCTGATTCTAGAGTTTGAAGGAACCTCAGAAGTCGCCTATGTAGTTGCATCCAGCCAGTCTTTTAAGGAACATTTTTAAGTGCTTAGTATATGCCAGGAACTGTGCACAGCAAAAGACAGTCTCTCCAGGACTATCACTTTAGAGATATAATAATAAGAATAACAATAATGATAGCTGACATTTCCAGGATGTTTAATATGGGCTAATCACTGAGTGAAGAGCTTCACAACTATTATATCATTGATTCAGAATTACAGAAACTGAGTCCAAAGGGACCTTGGTGACCATCTGATCCTGACCACATGCAATGTCAACAGTGATACACTGATGAGCATGTGACTCTCTCCATGTCCCACAAGAAAAAAGGGGAGATGTGAATACAGGCCCTCTAATCTCCCATAAGGACATTCTTTACATTGCAAAAGACTACTTCCAACATAGGGCTATAACAGGGATGTTCATGAATGCTTGTGGCTGCCCCATTCAGCACATTCCCCAGAGCCCTAGTTCCCACAAACCCCTTACAGCCAGTGGATTCTCACCCTCCCATCTCATTCCTTACCTTTTGGACAGTGTTTTTGGGATTTTTAAAGCCCATCTGGAAGATGTTGCCCAGTATAGGCAACCCAGGAGGACCAGGAGGGTAGTTGAGAGGTAGCCTCCTCTTCTTCAGATACTGCGCCAGGATCAGGAGGATGGCAGAGAGGAGAAGCAGGGTCTGCAGAGGGGTTCCTTCCCAAAGAGAAGGGAGCACGGTTCCCAGAGGGAGCTGCATCTATCTCCAGCTCTGATACCAAGACCACACAAGTCAAGCTCCTCCTTCCTTTTCTTCTTCCTGCAGCAACAACAGCAGCTGTGGGGCCACCAGGAGCAGTGTTCACATGAGGGAAAACACCCAAGCTGTGTCTGTCGTCTTGGAGCTGCTGCCTAAGCTGGCTTTATAGGACAGTCAGTGAGAGCTCCAAGGAGCGCAAGCCTTCTCTCTGTGCCCCAGCCCTCTGCCAGGGCCCGCTTCCTGGGAGCAAACAAGCTCCACCCCTACAATCTTCAACACAGACAGACCCAGCCAGTGGAGCCCACATCACAGGGTCAGGAAGGAGGAAGTGACTCAGAACTTCATTCCCTTGTTTAGGAAAGCAGCAGGCTGAGTTCCAGGGACACCAGGAAGCTGAACAGGTCCCACAGCTCTTTGTAGTTTCCAAAGCCTTCATTGAAACCTAGATCAGCTGGCTTCAATAGAGCACACTTCTACCTCTTACAAAATACCCCTAATGGGCTTAAGAACTAATTCTGCATGGTTCTAAATCTAGGATCCAGGGACACCTGAGAGGGATGTGGGTCTGTGAATTTCAATAGAGAAAATAATTTCAAATTTATTGGAATAATTTGTATAAAATTCCAATAGAATTGAAACAAAATTCCGCTATAATTGGAATAAATTAAATAAAATGCCAATGCAATTGTGATAAAATCCTAATCCTAATACAACTGCAATAAGAACAGTTTGAAAAAAATCCCAATATAATTGGAATAAGTTAAATAGAATTCCAATGTAAATGGAATAAATTGAAATGAAATTCAAATGTCATTAAAAGAAAATGGGATAACTGGAATAATATTCTAATATGATTTGAATAAGTGGGAATTATTGAGATAAATTGGAACGATCAAATAAAATTTCATATAATTGGGATTTCCTTTGAGATTCTATGTATATTATGTTACGTATTTAAAATGTCATTCTAATCCTTCGATCCAGTAATACAATGACTAGGTCTTTATCCCAAGAGATCATAAAAAAGGGGAAAAGGTCTCATATGTACAAAAGTAATTATAGCAGCTATTTTTGTAATGGCAAAGAATTGGATATTGAAGGGATGCCCATCAACTGTGGAAATGGCTGAATAAATTATGATATATAAATACAATGGAATACTATTGTGCTATAAGAACTGATGAGCAAGCGGATTTCTAAAAAACTTGGAAAAAACTTTTGTGGACTGGCCCTGAGCTAAGTGAACAGAACCAGGAGAACACTTCCCTAAAGTCTAGTATAAATGGATGTCATAAGAAGACATAGGAGACTAAAGAAATTAATTAATTAATTATTAATTTAATTAATCCCATTAATGTGGAAAATAGTCCCTAATAGCTAACAGAAACTTTTATTCCATATGAAATTGTCATGCCTAAAATATATGCTAATTAAAACAAATGTTTTTGACATTTTCATTCATTTTATTTCTTGAAAGTATGCATAGATAATGAGATTTCCTATGTGTCTAGACTTTAGGGATACCCTGTACAGGAACACTGTGATGACCAACTTTGATAGATTAGCTCTTCTCAGCAATGCAAGGATCTAAGACAATTCGAACAGATTCTTTTTTTTTTTTGCTTTTTGGGGGGCAATCGGGGCTAAGTAACTTGCCTAACATTGCACAGTTAATTTTAGTCTTAAGTGTCTGAGGCCAGATTTGAACTCAGGTACTCCTGACTCCAGGGCCAGTGCCCAATTCACTGAGCCAGCTAGCTGCCCTTCAAACAGACTCTTGATAGAAAATGCTATCTATACATAGAGGAAGAATTATGGAATCTGAATTCACATTGAAGCATACTATTTTTTCTTTCTTGTGGCTTTTCCCTTTTGCTCTGATTCTTCCTTCACAACATTACTAATGTGGAAATATGTTTAACATGATTGTACTTATGTATCCCATATCAGATCACATGAAGTCTTGGGGTAGGAATGAGGAAGGGAAAAAAAATTTGGACTCAAAATCTTTTAAAGGTGGATGTTGAAAATTTAAAAAAAATTAAAGGTGGGCAGAGTCAAGATGGTGGCATACAAGCAGCAAGGCTCTGCAGCTCTCCCCATATCCACCTCAAATACCTATAAAATATGACTCTAAACAAATTTTAAAGTTCCAGAACTCACAAAATGACATAGTAACACATCTCCCTCTGAAGGCAGTCTGGCAGACCCATGGGAAGGGGTTCATGGAAGCCTGGACCAGCACCACATGAACACTAGGGCCTCCACAACAAGCTGTGGCTGGAGTGCAAATTACAAGCAGCTGTGGCATTTTCCAGACTTACCAACCCATAAGAAACAAGGAGTAAGTGAAAGGTCAGTGGAACTCGGATAAATTCAGGGGAGATTGTCCAGCCAACTGCCCCAGGGCTAGAAGTGGCTGCAGCAGTGTACATACAGCCACCTCCATGTGGATGCTTCAGAAGCTCCTGGCCTGCAGATTGCAGGGGGGCATGCTATCATCCAGAGGCTAAGTGCTCTTGCCTTGAGCTGCCTGGATAGAGATCACAGTCTTGGGTGGTGGTCCTGAGGTGCATTTTCAGTGAGCCAAAGCTGAGGAGCTGCAGAAACAGTGGCCTCCTGATAGCTCCAGCAGCTGTGAAAACCCCAGCTATTTGGGACAGAGCTATCCCCTCTGAAAGCACAGTTCTACTGAACCTAAGAGTCAAGTAATTGACTGCCAACATGTGTAGGCAAAGGAAGCAAAGTAAAACCAGCAACGCAAATTTATATTCCTGTTTGGGGACAAAAAAGATCAAAGCAAGGGATGGAAGGAAGACAACACAGTCAGAACTCCTGTACCAAAAGCTTTCAAGAAAAATGTAGACTAGTTACATGTCACAGAGCAGCTTAAGAAGGATTTTGAAAACCAAATAAGAGAAATAGAGGAAAAATTGGGAAGAGAAATGAAAATGATCCAAGAAAATCGTGAAAAGAGAGTCAAAAACCTGACTTAAGGAAAGAACACCTTAAAAATAGATTAAATCAAATGGCAAAAGAGGCCCAAACAGCCAATAAGGAGAAGGCCTTGAAAAGTTGAATTGGCCAGATGCAAAAAGAATCTCAAAAGCTTTCTGAAGAGAATAATTTCTTCAGAATTAGAGTGGAGAAATGGAAGCAAATGACTTTATGAGTAATCAAGATACTATTAAACAGATCTAAACCAATAAAAAAACAGAAGACAATATGAAATATCTCCTTGAAAAACCACTAACCTGGAAAATAGATCCAAGAGAGACAATTTAAAAATAATTGGACTACCTAAAAGCCAAGATCAAAAAGAGAACTTAGAAAGCATCCTTCAAGAAATTCTCAAGGAAAATTGCCCTGATATTTTAGAACCAGAGGGCAAAATAGGACTTGAAAAAAATCACCAATTACCTCTTGAAAAGGATTCCCAAAAGAAAACTCCTAGGAATGTTATAGCCAGGTTCCAGAGTCCCCAGATCAAGGAGAAAATATTACAAGCTGAAAAGAAGAATCAATTTGAATACTGTGGAAACACAATCAGGATAATGCAGGAATTAGCAGCTTCTACATTATGAGATCAAAGGCTCTGGAATATGATATTCCAGAAATCAAGGTTAGCTAGGATTAAAACCAAGAATCCCCTACCCAGCAAAATTGAGTGTAATGTTCCAGGGGAAAATATGGCCATTCAGGTGTTGGACTTCCAAGCAGTCTTAAAAAAAACCAGAACTGAATAGAAAATTTGATATTGAAATACAAGAAGCATGAGAAAGTAAACTTGGAAAAGAATTCATAAGGAGCTTGTCAAAGTTGATCCATTTACATGCCAACATGGAAAAATGATCATGTAACTTATGAAACTTTTCTCAGTACGAGGATAGACCAAGGGAATATAAATGTATATATGTAATGTTTACATACACAGATGTGTATATAGGAGGGTATATATGCATATGAATACATATATGAGTCTGTGTATATATGTGTACACAGACAGAGGGCACAAGATCAATTGAATAGGGTGAGATAATATTTTAAAAGGTAAAATTGAAAGGTGGGAGGGGAATAGTATGAGAGGACACTGGGAGAGACAGAATAGGGTAATCCTCTCATATAGAAGAGGCAAGGGCTAATTATTACAATGAAGAGGAAGAATAGGAAATTGAAAGGGAATGGGTCAACCTTACTTTCATTGAAGTTGGCTTAGGGAAGGAATGACATATATTCTAAATTGGGTATCTTGGCCTACAGGAGAGTAGGGGGAATGGAAAGAGAAGATGGAGGGGAGGGTTTTTAGAAGAACACATCTTTGTAAAGGGACAGGACAAAGTAGAGAATATAACTAGTGGGGGTGGAATTTGTAGGAGGGTAATATACAGGTACTGGGGTAGGGAGATCCATCTTGCCCTACAGGAAAGTCAGAGGGGTGATGGGGGAGGATAGAGGAGAGAGCTGATGGGGGGAGGGTGCATACAGTGAGATCACTGTTTTGGGGTGGGGGGTAGGGGAAAATGGGGAGAAAATTTGTAAATCAAAATCTCATGGAAATGAATGATGTAAAATAAAAATAAACAAAAGTTTAAAAAATTTAAAATATTATATGCTACATATACACATACACACATGTATATATGCATGCATATGCATATAAGTATATATATGTATATGTGCACAATACAGATTATATATATGCACACATATATACACACACATGTGTATGTGTGTATGTATATGTATATACATATATACACAAGAAAGGATCCATAGGCTTAAAAGGACAGACAAAGGTTTCCAGGATACAAAGAAGGTAGAAATCACCTTGCCTGGTAGATACTTCTAAGTGCTTGGAACTGCTTCTCCAACTTTCCTCAGTCTGTGATGTTGGAACCAGGATCTGGGGATGAATGGATATGCTTGTGTTTTCCCTTCCAATGCTTTAATAGAACAGCAAGTAGAAAGCCGTATTGGGAGTCAGAGGGGCTGGCTCTGAATTTTACTGTTCTCTTTTGTTTCCTGGACCTCCATTTTCTCATAAAAAAGGTTGAACTATCAGAGGGGTCAAAGACAAGACTAAAGGATCATAGGTCATCACTGCTGAGTATGACCAGCACCAGATTAAAATGTTATTGAGAAATGTTTAACAAACTAAAGAAACCATACAACATAGAAAATGCCAGTATGTGGCTTTCTAAACCTGTAGGTTTACACACCTGTGCTAGATGACCCCTGAGGCCACTCAAAATACATGTTCTTTAACTACAGAATGAAAAACTATGTCCCCTGTCCTAAGACATAAAAAAGGCAAAGGGTAGAGAAATAGCCTTTTGGACTAAAGGTCAATCAATGACTCCACAGTTCATTAATGAATCATAGAAGGTTTTATCTGGAAGATAAAGGTCTTAAAGATAATAGGACAATAAGATCACAAATTGGGAGCTGACAGGATTTCAGAGGTCATCAAGGCCAATTTTCTGATTTTATCAATGAGTAAACAGATTGGGATCATCATCAGTTACCATTATCCTGATGTTTTATAAGGATTTAAGGTTTACAAGGAACTCTGTGTGTGTGTGTGTGTGTGTGTTTTATCTCATTGGCTCTTTATATTAACCATATAAAATAAATGTGATTATTATTCTCACTTATAGATGGAAAAACTGAGTCTGAGAGAGGTACAAAGACTTCCTGAGGGTCACATAGCTATTCAGTGTCTCAGGCAAGATCTGAATTTATATCCTCAGAGGGAAATGGTTGCTAGCAACCAATAATTTGGGGAGTTGTAGGGTTACCCCTTCTTATTAAGTCTGGATTTCAGAAACTTCAGTGTCCTGAAGGATGTTGCTGATAGTAAGATTGGACTAACTTTCTTATTAAGACCCCACCGAAGGAATGTAACAATTGTGTCCTCCTCAGGTTTATGTGGGGTATAAATGTTTTGAAAATTTGGCCCAATCCTTGCTATGGTCAGGGTATAGACATAGCCTCTCTGTCCAGTGGTGGCAGGATGCCTCTTTCAGCTCCTCATTGAATACCTGCTCTTTAAAGGGTACATATATTGTGAGCTTGCTGCCAAGGTTGACTTCAGTCTAAGAGAGATGACCAACTGGCCATTGTTTTCTTTGTGAATTAGGCTGGCCATATTAATAAGATGACTAAATTACCCAGAAACTATGTTTCTCAAACTTTTAAAATCACCACAGATCCCAAGTCTAGGGCTTGAAATGTCTAAAGTTATACAGGTGTCATTTGTAGGGAAGGATTCAAAGCCAAATCTTCTGACTGCATTTTTGTCACTACCTCACCCTGCCTCACTGTAAGTGATAAATATACCAGAAAGATTTAATAGGATGAGAAAGTTTCTGACAAGTCCTCAGTGCCGCTGCATTTCTGCTGACTCCATCCCAGAACTCAGAAGACTATCTGCATACATACATACATACATACATATATACATACATACGTAAATGTACATCTAATATGGGAGAAAACACAAATACATATAAAACAAAGCTCCAAATATGACCAATAGGATATCATTAACAGGAAAGGCACTAGAATTAGATGGGTTTGGGAAAACTTTCCAGAGAAGATGGAATTAAGACTTCGACATGACTAACTAGATGATGTGCCCTCTATGTACACATATATACACATACTCATCTATGTATTCATAAGCATATATATATATATATATATATACACATATGTGTATGTGTACAAATATTTACATTTGCATTTCCTCCACCTGTCCTCATAATGAGAAAATTTTCATAAGTTATGATTATTGTTTTTCCATATTGGCATGTAAATAGTTCAACTTTGATAAGTTCCTTACAATTTCTTTTCCATGTTGACCTTCTCATGATTTGTGTATTTGAGTGTCAAATTTTCTTTTCAGTTCTGTTTTTTTTCAGCAGGAATATTGGAAAGTCCTTCACCTCACTGAATGACCATATTTTCCCCTGGAACATTATAAACAATTTTGCTGGGTAGGTGATTCTTGGTTTTAATTTTAGGTCACTTGATCTCCAGAATATCATATTCTAGGCCCTTTGATCCCTTAATGTAGAAGTTACAAGACCCATGGTTATCCTGATTGTGTTTCCATAGTATTCAAATTGTTTCTTCTTGGCAATTTGTAATGTATGCTCCTTCACCTGGTGACTCTGGCATTTGGCTATAACATTCTTAGGAGTTATCTTTTGGGGAGCTTTTTTTTAAAGTAAATTAATTTATTTATTTTCTTGTTTACATCATTCATTTCTATGAGAATATGAGTTAAAAATTTTCTCACCATCTTTCCACTACCCAACACCTCAAAACAGCCATCCCACTACATAACCCTTCCCCCAATCTGCTCTCTCCTATGTCCTACCTCTTGTCACTCTGACTTTCTGGTAGTGCAGGATGAATCTCCCTACCATAGTGCCTGGCTGCCCCAGGGCCAAGTCATGATTTTAGGCTGTGCTGGTTTTTGGCCTCCCAGTATTCTATGATGAGTCCTTCCTTCTGAGCTGCCTTCAGTGGGAGATGTGTTATTTGTGTATTTTTGTGAATTTTGGATCCCTAAAATTTGTTTGGAGTCATATTTTATGGATATTTGAGGTGGCTATGTGGGAGCTGCAGAACCTCGTTGTTTTTACTCCATCATCTTTGCCCTGTTCCTTTTTTTAACTAAAAAATTGTGTACATTTTAGTTTATAACCTTCATTTCCACAAGATTTTGAGTTATATATTTTCTCCCTATCTTTCCCCAACCCACTACCCAAAACAGCAGTCTGACTGAATGTCCCCTTACCCAATCTGCTGTGTGCTACATCCTCCCCAATACCCCATCCCACTTTCTGGGAGAGCAAGATGGATCTCCATACCACAGTGCCTGTGTATCTTATTTCCCAGTTGCATGTAAAACAATAATGATAATAATATTTTAAAATTGATTTTAAAATTTAAAATTCAAGATTCTTTCCCTTCCTCCCTCATCTCCCACCCTTACTAGGACGAAAAGCAATTCAAAATAAACTGTACATGTGTCTTTGAGCAGAACATTTCCATAGTGTATATATTGTGAAAGACTGATCATATTTCCCTCCATTCTATCTTGCTCCCCCTATTTGTTCTATTTTCTTTTTTGAATCTGTCCATTTTCATAAGTGTGTGATTTAAACTACCCTCCCCCAATCTGCCTCCCTTATATCATCCCCTCTCTTATCCTCTTCTCCCTTATTTTCTTGTAGAGTAACATACCCAGTTTCCCTCCTTGAGCCAAATTCAATGAGAGTAAGGTTGACCCATTCCCTTTCACCTTCCTGTTCTTTAGCTCCATTGTAACAATTTTCTCTTGCCTTTTTAAAAACAATAATTTACCCTAGTCTGTTTCTCGCTATCTCCTTTCATTTTATTCCTCTCTCACCTCTCAATTTTATTTTTTAGACTTCATCCCTTCATATTCAACTGATCCTGTGCCCTCTATCTATGTATACATGTACACATCCACATGCACATATGTATTTATACACAAGTTTACCCCCATATAAACATATATGTACATATGCATACATATATACACACACACACACACATATATATATATATATACATATATATACATATACATATATATTCCCTTTAACTACTGTCATACTGAGAAAAGTTCCACAAGGGTAGTTAGTAGGAGCTGAGCCAAGCTTCAGCCAGTCTACAAGAGAGAATATCTACAGCACCTCAAGCAATCTCCACATCCACTAAGGCATGAAGAATAAGGATTAGATAAAGGCATCTTGGCAGGAGAGGCTAACCTCATCAGCCAGGAGCCAAGGCCAGCCAGCCCAAAACAAAAACTGCGGCCAAGACACAGGGAAGTCGGGAGGATCTGAGCCTCTCAAGCCTAAGGGTGAGTCTACTTCAGAGAAGATCTACAGCACCTGGAGGGATCTTCACATCTAGCAAGCCAGGATAAGAGAAGGCCAGTGAAAGTGAAACTGAAGGTAAATTTGGGGGAGGAAAAGCAGCTCGACCAATCTGCCCCTGGGGCAAGGAAGCAGTAGGGGAAAGGCAGGAACTGCTGTAACCAGCAGCTGCCTCCACTGGGCTACTTCAGAGCTCCTGGCCTGCAGACCCCACAGGGGGGTTGAGTCAATTGATCAGGGCCAAGTGTGCTGTGGCATACACGGAGTTAAGAAGGACTCTTGGGCAAAATGGAGCTATGAATGTAAAACGCTGATTCAGATCCAAAACCCCCACTTTACAATAAAAACTGAAGGTCACAAGACTTTGTGAAGCATGATCAAAAACAGGAACAGGAAACATTAAACAGAACAAGAACAGGTCAGCACGACCTGATAAGCAGGAGATACCTTAAATATTTACCCTCTTGTTAACCTTCTTGTTAGCCTTTGTGTTTTTTACAAAACATGTGCTTTCTCACGTATGTAGAGGATATATAAGCAATGCTTCTGTGCAAAGTAAATGAACCAGCTTATTCACCATATTGGTGTGTGTGTCTGTGTTCCTCTCCGAACTAACCTGACACAAGTGCTCTTGCATTGAGTGGCCTAGATCCAGATAATGGTTTGAGTTGTGGTAGTGGGGTGTGCTTTCAGCAAGACAAAGCTGGGGTGGAGGGGCTGCAACATCCCCCTAATGCCTCCAACAGCTGGAAAAACTCCAGCAATTTGGAAGAGAGCTTTCCCCCCTGGAAGCAGAGATGCAAAAAGCTAAAAAACAAATCAAACAATTAATTAATTTGCCAACATAAGGAAAAGGAAGCAAAATAAGAACAGCAATAAAACTCTAGAATCCTTTTTTGTGGACAAAAAGGATTAAAGCACAGAATGGGAGGAAGACAACACAGTCAGGACTGCCACACTAAATGCTTCCAAGACACTAGAAGAATGCCCAGAAGCTATAGATCAAGTGAAAAAAGACTTTGTACAACAAATAAGAGAAGTGGAAGAAAAATTGGGAAGAGAAAAGAGAATGATGGGAGAAAATTATGAAAAGAGAGTCAACAACCTGACTGAAAAAAACAAACCTTTAAAAAATAGATTAACTCAAATGTCAAAAGAGGCCCAGAAAGCCAATGAGGGGAAGAATGCCTTAAAAAGTCAAATTTCCCAGATGGAAAAAGGATCTCAAAAGCATTCTGAAGAGTATTATTCCTTCAGAATTGGAGTGGAGCAAGTGGAAGCTAATGACTTTATGAGAAACCAAGATACTATTAAACAAATACAAAAAAATGAAAGAATA
>JAQQSW010012258.1:0-12566 GCA_028646575.1 Pseudocheirus occidentalis | reverse complement strand
GAAACCAGCTGATTCTTCTTTTGTTCCTTGTTCTAAATATTGTATCTTTCTGAAATAAGATATAATATAGAGACTTTCCTTGTTCTGAAGATTGTATATAATATTGTGAACTGTTGAAACTGTGAACATTGTACTGAACAAAGATTTGTAATGGAATAAACAGAGTATTCACTAATACTATGTAATCCAAATCTTAAAAGCTCTTCACAGTAGCATTCCCTCAGGAATCTACTGCTGATTGACTTTACACTTTTTAAATCAAGATTTAAAATTCCACACTGCTTCTGCACTTACCAGGATTGTGTTGGTTCCTTCTTGTCCCGGGTCATGTCTCTGTAGCACAGTTAGGCCTGGTGTACCTTATCAATATAGGTTCCCTCAATATTCTCCTGTTAAGATGACCAATTCCCCTCACTATTTGGGGAGATAAAAGTTCTCGTGGCTGGGACTAAGGCTGTCTCCAAACCCAGCCACCCCCAGGACTCAGTGTTTATCATTTAAGCAGAACTAGCCTGGAGATGTTTGCTCTTCACAGGGACCAAACCTGGTCCTGGGATTTTTCTCTGGGTTGTCTTGGATTGACTCAGGAGCACCAATGTTTTGCCCTAAGGCTTGTTTATTTTTGACTACTCTTTGTTTTTCCTGAGGTGCAAGGTCCCCTTGTTTGTGGTGGAAATGTGGAATTTCCTTAACTACTCTGCCATCTTCCCAGAACCTTCTTCACCATTCTTAATTGATTTTTAAAATTGCTTACATCTTCTTCTTGTCCTTCTTTTTCTTGTTCTTCATGTGCTTCATTTTCTTGTTCCTCTCCTCTCCTCTCCTCTTCTCTCTCTCTTCTATCTTCTCTCACTCTCTCTCTCTCTCTCTCTCTCTCTCTCTCTCTCTCTCTCTCTCTCTCTCTCCCCCCTTCCTCCGTGCCTCCTTCCCCCCCCACTCTTTTAGAAATTCTTATTGTGTTTTGGAGCAATTTGAATTTTTCTTTAAAACTTTGCTTGTGGATGTTTTCACGTTATTGCATTCTTCTATGTTTGTGTCTTAAGGTTTCCTGGCAACATAGTAACTTTTTAATGGTCATGTTCTTTTTTGTTTTGTTCAACAGCACCCAAAATGAGCTATTATCTCTACTATCAAACCACCCCATTAAATAACCTTCCTAATAGCTTCTTCCTGGCATTCTAGCTTCTCTGCAACCCTGTTATATAACTGAATTGAAGACATGTTCCATTCAACTTGCCTAGGAATACTTTGTAATATACTTATTCCAAGATACCTATGAACAAGAAATGTAATACTTGGTAGTTGAACTTTTGTCAGCTTGAAACTTACCATGCCAAATGAGGAATAATGCACAAAAATGTTGTTCTTAGTGGCAATATTCCAGCAAATAAGCTATTTGCCTACCTATAAGTGTTTAAGAAAGATTCACTTCATTTCCCCATTTACATCAATAGATTCTGAAAGATCTGTTAATCTCTTTTCCTCTGAAGTTCATAGAATGATTATCTGCCCAGAATTAATTAATCAACCAATAACTCAATAAGCACATATTGCATTCTTACTATGTGCAAGACACTTTTTGAGGTACTAGGAATACAAAGAAAAAAATTTTAAAGCCCTTCACTTGAATACACATACACACACATACACACACACACACACACACACGAACAATATATGTTTACATAGAAAAAGTTTCAAATTGTAAGTGATTTTAGAATCTTCATTTAATCTCATTCATGTTTTCATTATGGGCTATTCAAATCACATAAAATAATGGGGGCAACTTATAATGGGGCAAACCAATCATCCTGACTATATAATTTTGTTTCCTAAAAGACCTAAAATTACTGTGTATGAAACTGGAAATTGATTGTTTTAACTGAATTATATATGTGTGTGTATGTATGTGTGTGTGTGTGTAGGTCTCTTTACTCCGTTACCAACTACTCATAATCTGCTCTTCTCCAGGCATTTCCCAAATGCTATCTTTACTCATAAATCTAAGGACTCTTCTAATATGATTTATTTTGCCAATATTTGGTTTGTTTAGTTCCTAAATGCTCAGTTTCTTTGCAAGTAATATAATTATGTTGGTTGTCAAAATAAATACATATTCCTGATGTAATAGATACATTTATAGTTTTATGATTAATATCCATCGTTAAACATTTAATTATAATTTTAATTTTTATGTCACTTGATACTGTTCTTTTAACCTTCTCAAGTACATTTTGGCTTGAGACTGTAACAACACAAATGAACATTTGTTCTTATTAAATTTTAAAAAGCATTTTGCCATCTAGCACCTCATGGCTATTAGATTAACTCTGTTTTCCTTTTTTTAAAAAAAATCTGTTTTTAGAACAATGCTTTCATTCATAAGCAATATTACCTAGTCAATAATGTATAGCTCTTGTTTACACATATGATATTGAACACATGCAATGTAAATCTTTACTGGAGACTAAAGAAATTAATACTTTACTATACAATGAGCCTTTAAAAAAGAGTTAATGCAACATGTTCATAGTGTAGGTCAAAAATATTCTTACAAACTAAGTAACGGACTGAATAGTAAACACACAAGACTAATTTAGTTAAAGCTTTTGCAACAAGCAAGTTTTTAGACTTTTTTTTCCCATTTCTGTAATGTGGCAAGTTCAATGTTTCATTCACTCTGCATGAGCTCTGGAATGAAGTGGAATCAAAGTTCCAAAGGAAGACAGTGATCCTGATGCTCTAAGTGATGGCACTGATCCAATTTTGGAAATTGTTTCATTTAAAACCTAAACACTGAATCCTCGCATAGTGTTTATGGGTTTTCAGTCTTCTTTTGATTCAATTTGGAGGAAACATTTATGGGGCTTAAATTGTCCTGTGCAATTCTGAGCTCCATAACATTTTTAAACAAATTTATTTTATATTGTAGTCTCCCAGATAAAGGGTAGTGAAATCAACAAATATCCAATCAAGGTCCATTCATAGACAGCTTTCACTAGTCTGTGGCTCAATTGTTCTGCTCTCTTGGCAAAGGAGTGTTTAAAACTGATAACTGTAAAATATAAAATCTCACCTGGCTGGGTCTCACATAAAATGACTACCAGTATCCAAAAAAAAAAGGTGGGAAAGGAAATAAAATTAAATATATAAATACCAAGAAATAGCATACGGAGCAGATATTGAAGGTTGAAACAAACACACATTTTCTCTCTTCTAATCAGGTTGGGAAGGAGCTTGATGTATTCTCACTTGGTTCATCATCTCTTTTTTGCCCATTTGATTTTCTTTATGAGTGTATTTGTAATGAAATTATAAAACTAAGCTGCAGCAAGGAAAAAGTGAGTGCAATTAAATACGATATGAATCATCTCTGATCAGGACATTTTTTTTTAACCTGGTCCAGTAGTTGGCTTATTCTGTATTTGTTTTTATTTTATCCCTTAATATGCCTACGTTATACTTACTACATATCAATGACATCCATCCCTATGATAAATGTTTGTCATTTTCTTTATTAGGAAACTTCCATAACCTAGCACTTCTGAAAAGATTCTATAATCTCTAAATATGACACTAAATATTATTTGTATGACTGGTTTTAGAGTCATTTGGGTTTTTTTGCATCAGTAACTATTCTCCCTTTTCAAACCATTGAGGAGCTAACTGCTGTGGCTTGAGGACTGTACAATGATTTCATTTCTAGAAGTACAAGGGCAGTGATTGGCAGTACCTCCAATTACTGCAAGTTCCAGTAGTCAAGTGAGCAGTTACTTTTCATGATTAAACTGTATAAGCTGACTGAATTAAGTTAAACCTGAACATAATTTTTCTTGCTTGAAATTAAAAAAGATTTACACTCACTATTTTGAACAAGTACATTTTTGCTTGCAGCTGTCAAAACAAGTTGTCATTTCAATTATCTGGTGTGCCTATTAGTCAATTTTTAATAAAGTTTCAACTACTTTTAGCTGCTTTTTAATGAATAAAGCCCTTTCCACACCTTTTAAATATGGGTTTCACAGCCCCAATGGGATTCAGAAATTATATAGAAAATGTTATATAAATTAACCATAAGTTCCTTTGCATTTTATCATATTGCTGAAGCCTTATCCTTTCCCTCATTTCCTTTTATCTCCTCCCTTTCTTAAAGTATGAAAATAGTGATAACTGCTTGAATTGGAAGAGTTGTGTATGTTGACACTGAGCAAACCCTCCCTTTCAGTGGAGCATGGTCTACAAATTTCATGACTTAATCTTCCATGTGTACTTCCTTGCTTGGTTATTTTGTTTTAATGTGTTTGCATGTGTGTGTGCACATGTGTATCTATCCGTATTTCTATGCATATCTATCTGTAAATATGTTCTCACCAACTACAATGAAATTTGATGAAGAGCAATGATCAAGTTTATATATCTTTTTATCACTTGCAAATGTATTAGTATTATATACATAGTAGACTCATATATATCAGGGACTCATAGACCTTATAGAAAGAAAAATCTTTTTCCCTTCTAAATTCCAATCTTCTAAATAAGAGGCACAAAGTCTATATCATCCCCGAACATGTAACTACTTAGAATAGACTTCTAGGAAGGATGAAATTGTTCTGACTCCTGGGATTATTTCTACTACATCGCATTATCTCTAATGTAAAAAAAAAAGTCCTGAAAACTTCATTTATAAAAGAATTTAGGGTTGTTTTGTTTTTACAGAGCTTTGGCAGCCATCTCATTATCTCATTGCTTTGAACTATATAAATAATGTTTAATATTTTTATTTGAGTCATATAAATCATATCAACTTGAAGTTGATACTATTACATTGTTTAGTATCTTAAGGTTTATAGAATTCTTCAGAGGAAGAGGTTATTAAAATTGATTAATCTAATGTGTGCTACTTTTAAGGAGGTTGCGCCTCTAAGTCAGCCATCTATTCATATCTCACCAGGCTACACTCCAGACCTTGTCATCTCCCTCAGTTCCCTTCAGATACCTCCCTCCCCCTCTTTCTTTCAACACTATTGATGCTAGGCACTTGAAACTTTTAGCTTGACCTTCTTGTAACATTTACAGAATTATCCTAATTCCAATGATGTGAGCTTAGTTTTATAACATACAACTATTCATGAATTAATTTTATTGTTCTTTCCTTGTATTCTCTTTCAGTAATTTTAAGGTATTTTCTCTTTGTATCTCATTGGTGCTTCTGTAGCAATCAACACTTTTTACTGGAGGGGAAAATTGCATTAACTTTCTCTGAAGAAATACATCATCATTGAGGCATTTAGTTTTATTCTACTAGAAAATCCAGTTACAACTTGAAAACACAACAATTCCTAGCATTTGAGGGAAGCAGAATGAAAACTTGTCCATTGATTTCAGTGTTTCATTAAAAATATTTTATTTGCTCCAGCATGATGTCTATATGCATGAGGATATTATCAGATGTAAACTAATGACCAATTAGGTATTTTTTAGAATTTAATTTGATTGGTACATTACTATAGTAGACTAATAAATAACTATTTGCTCATTTTCATATAAGTATACTGAATAGCGAATATAGTAAAAATGATTTAATTAATTTTTAGCACATACTATTTGTTTAGAGTGGAAGGAAGGACAAAATAATTAAAGGCTAACTTTCCATAGTTGCTTAGGATCCTCAGTGCTATATAAGATACTGAAGCAATATTGATCTAACTTGAAAGATGGTAGTGAGATAATAACTTTCACTCACAATTATAATAGGTATTTAGTGACCATTTTACTAAGACTTTTTGCTAAATATTATGAGATTAAGAAATTAAATATTCAAATGAACATATAAAACTAAAGTCAACTTGTATAATTACTGATGCTATCACTTTTTCAAATCCTTATTATAATTTTTAGATTGTTCACGTCACTAAAAAATAGAAGTGTTCAAAATGAGTAAACATTAGATTGTATTTCATTTCCTGCAAAAAAAACCCATAAATCTAAGAAGTATGGACACATTACAAATGGGAAACAAAACCATAGATCTCTCTTTATTTTAGTGGGTTAATCATTCAACAAGAATTCAGTAAGCCTACTTGGAAAATTAAAAAGGCAAAAATAAAGCTGCTTCTGCACTGAAATAACTTACATTATAAGAAGGCCTGAAGAGAAAGCAACTAACAGAGACCTTTAGGAACACATATGAAGCTAGGTAGCACAGTGAATAGAGTATTGGCCCTGGAGTCAGGAGGACCTGATTTCAAATTGGCCCTCTGACACTTGACATTTACTAGCTATGTGACCTTGGACAAATCATTTAACCTCAATTGCCTTGCCTTCCCCTCTCCAAAAACCAAACAAAAAAATACCTATGAATTGGCATCAGAGCAATACTAGTATTTTTAAACAAACATTACATAAACCTCACACATTTAAATAGGTATTCTGCTCTTCAAAGTCTTCAACTGGATATATTGGAGGTAATCATATGCTTGTTTCCATGATTTTGTCTTTGTACAAAAAATATTTAGAAATATTTTCAGAACTTGGGATTCACTGTTTTAAACAGAATATTGGTTATAAATTGTTCCTTTTAAAATATGGGTCAGATTTCTTTCTTCAGAAATAACCCAAACTTATTCATCAATCAAAATTAGCAGCTAAGTATGGTGAGAATGATGCTCTGCACTTATAGTCACCTACCTGTGAAATGAAAGGGTGAAGGTGTGTTTTTAACTGTCTTCTTCCTGAGAAAAATTCCACAAGAAAACTCACCATTAAGAGGCATCATATTACAGTGAAAAAATCACTGACCACAGAGTCATCTGAGACCATATACTGCCTTTGATATTTTCCTTACTACATGTTCTTGGAAAAGAGAAAAATTCCCTAGATTTCAGTTTCAGCATCTGCATAATGAGGGGACAGACTTCAATAATGAAGTTTACATCACTTCAGAACAGACCTCAGAGGTAACTTCTACCTCTAAATCTATTATTGTATATAACTAATTGAAAAGTCAATGAAGTGATTATTTAAAAGTTCATTAATTGATACATTCAACAAGCATTTCTTAAATGTTTACTGTGTTCAATATGCAACGTTAGGTGAATGTTCACAATGATAAAGGCAAAACTCCAGCACAATCCTACTCAAGAGATTCAATTGTATATCCTATATTGTACCATTATATTTTTCTTTAAACCAGAATTTTAAGGTATTTTTGTTAATGTTTCTTCTTGTTCTCAAAGAGGTCCAATAACACCTGGAGGGTGAGGTCTTGACTTGCAAGGGAACTGGATTTAAGTTTGGCTGAGCTGTGCAAAGTCATCAGCCTCATTCTGTCCTCCAGGGTAATCTGAGTCCAGCAGCAAGACAAAGGTTAAGATAACTGAGATGATCCCATATGAAGTGGGAGACCTTGACCTTTTTAAGATATGGTCTTTCACAGGTCTCCATTTGTCTAAGGCAATATTTATTCAGCAATTTAATGCTAGGAAATAAATGAAGCAAAAAATTAACTAGTCTGCCTACTAAAAAAAGAAAAAATGAAAGAAATAAGGAAAGAAGGAAGGAAAGAAGGAAGAAAGGAAGGAAGGAAGGAAGGAAGGCAGGAAGGAAGGAAGGAAGGAAGAATGGAAGGAAGGAAGGAAGAAGGAAAGAAACTGGGAGGGAAAGACCATCAGGGATTCCTGCCAGAACAGCAATAATTGATATTTATACTCACTTTGAGCCACCAAAACAAAAAAATGAACAAGTGAGGCTTGAACTAGGACTTATTATTGACCAAACTACAACCATATTTGGGATTATCTTGTCAAAGATAATGGAGTCATTTACCAATTGCTTCACATTTCACAGACAAGGAAACTGAGGCAAAGAGAATTAAGTGACTTGCCTAGAGTCACACAGTTAGCAAGTATCTAAGACCAGATTTGAATTCAGGAAGAGGTGTCTTCCTGATGCCTAGTCCACCATTCAATCTACTGTGCTACCTAATTGATCATGTGCATTGATTAAAATGTGTTTAACATCAATCACATCATTTACCAGTGTAACTCCATATAAAATAGAAGCAGGCTAACATCAAGTGCCAAACAACCCACCCATATATTATTCATTAGGAGATAGGACAAGATCACTAGTAATCCATGATATTCTATGTCCCTCTAGCATCCACTAGATACTTACATAGGACCTTTTGTTCAGCACTCATCCCTGAGCTTCCACAATAGACAAAAACCAGCAGAGGCCTTGGTGTGTACCTGGCACAGTATCTAGGCAATCTAATCCAATGCAATGATATGGCAAGAAAAAATAGAGGACACACTGAAAGAGGAAAAATCAAAACAGTATCCAGGAAGTAAAGCTTCTGGGGTCTTGGAGAAGGCCTGTTATTATTGTAAGGAACAATATTTTTGATCAGGCCTAGCAGGTATACAGTAAGGGATGGAGCAAATTCTGGATTCAGGAATGTTATAAGAAACTATAAGAGAGAGAAAAAACTTGATAAATGATATTCTAAAAGGCAAGGTTTTGCTACCAGAAAATTCCCTTTGGCAATAGTATAAGGAAGGAAGGAAAGGGAATAAATAATTTTAAAGAAATGACTCTGTGCCAGGTATCATGCTAAGTGCTATACAAATATCTTAACAACAATCCTGTGAGGTAGGTCCTATTATCCCAATTTAACAAATGAGGAAACTGAGGTAGATAGCAGTTAAGTGGATCCTTTCTTTTCTCCTTCCCTCCCTTCCTATCTCCTTTTTTCCTCTCTCCCTCTCTTTTTTCTTTCCTATCTACCTCCCTTCCTTCCTTCCTTCCTTCCTTCCTTCATCCATTGTATTATCCCCCTTCCCTTCTTTGCTCCCCCTCCCTCACTTCCATTTTTCCTCCTTCCTTTCCTTTTGTTTTTTTGTTTTGTTTTGTTTTGTTTTTTTGCTTTTTGGAGGGCAGTTGGGGTTAAGTGACTTGCCCAAGGTCACACGGCTAGTTTTTTTGTGTTAAGTGTCTGAGGCCGGATTTGAACTCAGGTACTCCTGACTCCAGGGCCGGTGCTCTACTCACTGCGCCACCTAGCCACCCCCTTCCTTTCCTTTTTAGATTGTTTCCCAGACTCACAAGGGATGGAAGTTCATGGGTCACTTGTGAAATGCTTTTGCTAAGGGAAAGTTTCCAACTGCAGGATATTGTTTTATATATAGTTCTTTCTTTGTATGTGAAATATTTGGTTATCCATCTTCATCCTGGATCAATATATTGCTATCATTTAATGAGCACTACCATGGTCATTATTCTCAGACAAATGGTTAAAAATAGGGAGGTTATGTTCGCAAAATGTCATATAATATAATATTTGACCCACCATTTTTAACCACAAATTTAAAAAAGAAATTCTTCTAAGTAAAAGCCATAAATGCTGAAAGGTTTTGTTTAAGTATGGAAAATGGAAAAACAATGTGGATAAAAGAAAATCTCTATCACTATCTCTGTCTCTGTCTCTGTCTCTGTCTATATCTATCTGTCTTCTATCATCCATCCATCTATCTATCTATCTATCTATCTATCTATCTATCTATCTATCTATCTATCTATCTATTGATGGATCGATCAATCAATCTCTCCTTCTATCCATCCATCCATCCATCCATCCATCCATCTATCTATCTATCTATCTATCTATCTATCTATCTATCTATCTATCTATAAGCACTGGCCTAAATTAACATGAAGTTAAAGGGTCAGACAATTTCATTAATTCAGTATTGTTTGTAACTAGGAGATGTATTGCATATGGACAATGAATGAAGTACAGAAGATGAGAGGAGGCAAACAAGCTGGATTGCATCTGGAAATTTTGCAGCATTTTCAATTATCCTAAGAGGAATATTTATATAAAAAATTCTACCTATTTGTTGCCACAATGTATCTGGAGGTGCCATATGGATGTGAATCATGGAACACCAATCTTTGAAGAATTGGAATTAAAAATAACTTAAAGGGCATGGAAAGACCCATAAGCAGACTGCCATTAAATACAAACAATGCCTCAGGCATCAATCTTCTTGAATTGAGTTAAAGGAGTGCCAAAGATATCACCAAGTCTATGTTATAAGGAAATAGAAGGTGGGCTGGTTACATAATGATATTAAGAAACAATAGGCAGCCCAAGTGGTGAATATCAGTACATTAAAATATTAAATGATATTTTTATAAAGGTCTCTAGCACATTAGATCAATCTTCTATGGAGCATTCATATGAAAATTTGGACAAGAATCGCGTTGTTTGAGAAGACATGAAGTTGGCAATCTGCATTGGTGGATGGGTTGAAGAGATAGATCACTGAATGAGCCACCAAAGCATTAGCCTAGTCATCATCATCAACATCAATATTATCAGCAGCAACAACAGCATCACCATTTCCTCTTCATTTTCATTATTGCTGTTCCATGTTACAATACTAGGAAGCAAATAAAAATTCATTGCACCACTTCTAATTGTAGTTTTGATGAGTACATACACATATTTGAGTGCCAAATTCACATAGGTCACTGATGTGAAGTAAGTAAGAAATTGCAAGAAAAAAAACAATTGTCTTTAAAAGGGAAACACAAATGAACAAACAATGGAAGAGAAATGACCAAATACTCTACACACATCCATGAATTGTAAAGACCAGGTTTAGAGAGTAGGAAAGAGTAAGAACATTTATGAGTTGTCATTCTGTTTAATATATTATTTTAGATAGCTGATTGCTGCATTGTGATAACCAGATGGACTTCATTTTGAGAACAACCTCTATTTTAAGACTTAAGTTTCATTTTCCTGTAAATCACCTGATTTGGGGAGATCAGGAGGTTGCTTTCTCTATCCATATCAGAAAATCCCAATACTTTTTACCAACATGAAATCCTGTTATGAAAACCTTAATCCTATTTTACAACACATTTTTCACTTCCTTTGACGGTAAGATATTTGTGCAAAATCTGTATTTGGAGTCCATGTGCCTAATGAGAAGCCCTGGACCAAATTTGTTATATAAATTGTGTACTTTGCTAATAAATCACATTGCTCAGACTTAGTCTCCTCTGTTGTTACAAATCCACCTCACCCACAACACTTGGTGAACCAAGCAGGAGTTTGAGAGAGAACTCAAGCCCCTGTGATGGCCTCTTAAAACTCCCTAGAGTACTCTGGATATTTTTTTTTAATGGAGGGATTTCTCTGCTGAGGATTGCCCCAGAGGTCGGAAATCGCCACACTTTGAATTTTTCCAAGCTAACCTAAGACCCTATGAAGTTGGGGGGAATTCCTTTAACAAAAGGATGGGGAATGGGGCAGGGCACTGAGAGGCCTAGGTGATGCCTGGTCAATGTGGCGGCAAGTTGATTCACCAACCACAAGGGCCATTTCCAGGCCTATCACCACAGGGCAGGGATTTGAGAGAGCTGGGTAAGAGACAAATGCAAGCCCAATGGCAGCGGAAGCAGCTACTTCTGGGACTACCAACCCACTGCTTGGCAATTTTTAAAGCCCCTATCTGAAATTCCACGGACCAGGATGACAGAGTGAACCCTGGCTGCTCCAATTCTCCCTCTGACCCTAAAAACACAGTAGTTATTGCCCCAGAGAAGCAATTTTAAACAGTAAAGGCTCTGGAACCCCAGAGGAAGGTCATGGCTGAGGCTCTGCCTCAAAAATGAATGAAAGACAGACTGCAAAGACAAAGATTCTAGAATACTATTATTGTGAGAAGAAGGCACCAAATTCAGAAGGAGACAGTATTGACTCCACACCCACAGCTGAAGCCTCAACAGGGAATATGAACTGATCTCAAACTCAGAAAACATTCTTAGATGAGATCAAAAAGAACTTTGAAAACCAAAATAGAGAGGTAGAAGATAAAATCAATAATTCTTTTAAAAACAAAATTTCAAAAAAACACACATTATAATGAAGAAAACAACTCCTTAAAAAGAAAAATATGTGAATTAAAAATGAAATCTGAACATATGGAAAAAGAGCTTCAAAAACTAACTGAGGGGAGGCGGAGCCAAGATGGCGGCTTAGAAGCAGCAAAGGGTCACAGCTCCCACACAAACACCCTAAAAAACTCATAAAATGGGACGCTAAACAGGTTTTCAAGCTCCAAAACTCTCCACAAGACAGAAAGCACATCTGTTGCTACAGGCAGCGTAGCAGGCAGGGCTCTTCGCAGCAGTCTGGGACCCACCCCTGAAACCCCTGCCAGCTCAGGCCCTGGGGCATCGGGTGGGGAACCGTGGCTACAGGAGAGCAGATCCACTGCACTGGAGGCACATTTACCACATTTATCAGGCCAGAAGACAAAAAGGCTAAGAGAAAGGTCAGTGGATTTTGCTAACTGGGGAGGAGAATAGCGGGTCCGGCCAAACTGCTCCCAGGGCAAGGAGGCAGCTGGAGGCGGCTGTACCAGCAGGAACCTCTGAGAGCCTCAGCGGCTGCTTCAGAGACCTCGGCCTGCAGATAGCAGGGGGGCTGACGCGACCTGGATCTGGATCAGGGTCTTGAGTGGTGGTCCTGGGGTGCGCTTTCAGTGAGC